>BPLQ01010542.1:0-50428 GCA_021605075.1 Caerostris darwini | reverse complement strand
GATCTCGAGTTTGCTTTTCTCGTTTCGATTTGTTTGTTGCTTCTTAAACCTTTCTTTCACAAAGATATTGGACTAACCGAATTTTTTTCTTAATGTAAACCTCATCATAAAGATTTAAAGTAAAAAGCACGTAAAAGAAGTTTATTTAAAAAGATGTAAAAATAATAAGTAATTTTACAAATGATGTGACATAACTTATCAGAAGAATTTAAATAATTTATATGATGGATTAATAATTAATTTCTCCTAATTTTTGTATATTAAGTTCAAGTTAATGTATACAAATTTTTCTTATATTTCCCTAATGAAATTTTAGATTACATTTCAAAGAAATTTAATTAATTTTTAATTTGTGTTATCCTAAATTTTCAATACTGAAATTTTCCCTTTGATTAATATACTAAGCGCTACGATCAATGAGTGCATAATGTGAAAAAAGTTCCTTAATTAATGAATGAACTAAACATTTTAAAATTTCTATATGCCATGTTTGATGGTTTAGTAAACGAAGTTTAATTAAAAAGTTGTAAAAATATTAAGTAATCCAACAAATGATGGGACATAACTTATCAGAGGAATTTAAATAAATTATATGACGGATTAATAATTAATTTCTTTTAATTGTTATGTATTTAATTCAAGTTAATGCATAAAAACATTTCTTATATTTGCACAATGGAGTTTTAAATTACAGTTCAGAGAAATTTAATTAATTTTTCATTTGTTTTATTCCAAATTTTCAGTACTGAACCTTTCATTTTGACACTAAACTCTGTAAGAAATGTGTGAATAATGTGAAAAACGCTCCAGTAATTTATGAATGAACTAAACGTTTAAACATTTACTGAATTCCTGTATATAAATAAGCAACTCTTTTAATATCAGAATTCTTTCCTTCTTTTATAAATCTTCTCTCAGTTATATTTACATAGAGGGTGCTACCATACACTTGCCAAACATTACGTCTCAAAAACAGGAGTGCAGTTAAATATCAATAAAGTATTTTTTTTGCAGTACTACATTGCTAATAAAGCTTTATTTCTTATTTGTTCTGTCAGAAACAACAAAATAGGGTTTTTCTTAAAAAAATTATCCATTAGAAGGAGCATTTAATATATAATTATTTTACTAAAAGGGAATCTATCATTAATTTACGATTAATCTCGTAGAGAAAATTTCTAAATTTTCAATTTTTAATTTTCTTTTATAGCATTTCCAAAAAATTCAGATGTAGATTTAATTAAAATTGTAATAAATTATAATTTTTCTGTAGAGCACTTCTAAACTTACAATTCTGGCAAATTATGAATATTAAATTGTAACCATCATTATATTTGCCCGTTACATTATATTTGTAATGGATTTATGGTTAATTAGGATGTGGGATATTTTGTTGATTTGAATTTTGTTGAATACCTTGAATTCCCAGGTTTGTTTATAAAAAGTTATGAAATAATAACCAAGATGTGAATTAGATTTTTTTGTAGTTGAGCATAAGTTGCAATTTATCATTGAAACCTTAAAATTTCGCTAGGCACTTAACTTGATGTCATTCGATACTATAAATCTGCCATACTTATCATAATATGAAATATTTGCAGTAAATTTAGCACCATCCAGGGCATTCCCATAAGGATAGAGAAAATTTTGCTTCCTAGATATTTTTAACAATTCAATGGTGTCTTAAGACAACGAGAAAACATCTTTTCAGCCTGAATGACGACCATCAAACATGGCGTATAGCATTATGTCCAAATACCATTTTAAGAGTTACATAAAAATGAGGAAATAGAAACATAAACCCATATCTTCGTTCGAAGAGATTTTTAAATTAGCTCATATATTTCAATTATTAAGATGTGTTTGAGCATTTCTAGAATAAACTTATAATGCTTTGCTATTAGATAAGTTTCTCATCTGTGTCAGTTCAGTATGGTTTGAGAGAAGGGGAAATAAAGGACCAAATAGTAATTAAGTTTCTTTAAAAAAACCTCTCTGTATATAATACGTCTGCAATGAAATGATTAAATAAATTTTTTTATTGTTTAAAAATTGATAAATTGCATCATAAGATCAAGTGGTTTCTTTAACACATTATTTAAGGAAATATTCGATATTCTAATCTTTGACAATTGCTCATGAATATTCATATGAATATATAGCATATTCATATGAATATTCAATATATATGGGGAACAAAATGTTTCGGATAGTAAAATCAATGAATTTAAAAAAAAAAATTAAATATGAATTAAACATGAATGAAAATTTTTGTTGCATACCTTAACTTATTAGTACTTTTGAAATACAAAAAAAGAGAGAAACAGAAATTAAATTGCACGTGATAAATCTCTAAAACCAAACTTATTAAATTAAACTCAAATTAAGTATCTCAACCACAATATATATATGAAAAATGAATCTTGATAGTTTTAAATTAAACAATAATTAGAATTTAAAAATACATACTAAGTCTATTTAATTTAATAACAGAAGATTAGTTTTCAGCATTAATAACAGTGTTTTATTAACAAAATAAAATATTTTAAAGTTTCAGTTGATGTATAATAAATATAAATTATATAAGTTCATATTACAAAAAAATTAAAAATATAAAATACTTGCAGAAGATAGGCTTCAAAATGTTTGATGCAGCTAATTATAGAGGAGCTTTAAACTCTAAAATTAAAATAAAGTCCTTCAGGGAAAGGAAATAAACGATAATTAAATTGAGAATAAAATGTAACTAGTTTAAAATGAGAAATGCTTTTATTTTAAATAAAATAAACATGTTATTCAGTAAAGCAGAATTAAAACAGAGAAATACAAATAGAATAACCAAATTCATTTTATACTTCAGATACTTTAAATGGTATTCGATAAATTACTTAATAAAACAAACACGTATTAGTACATAGCAAATATGAAAGATTTTTCAAAAAATGCTGTCTTTTAAAGCGTTTATAACTTCATTTCAATTTTCTAGAGAAAAGCTTTCGAAAACAGTATAATAGAGTTTCGTTTATTTGCTTTCCAATAATGCAGTTTATGAAAATAAATTGAAATGAATAAGATAATAAAATTAATTGAGCATGCATATGCTTTTCTACTTATGAAATAGAATTTAAAATAATTCATGCTTCATTCGTTATTTGTTCATGAAATATATAATAATGAATTCTAATGCTTGAGAGAATAAATTCATCGAAATAATACAAATGCATTGCAAAATGATTTCATTAAAATTTCTAAGAATTAACCTTTAGAACTAGGATTAGTTATTAATATAGTTTAATAATATAAAACGTAAAAGCTTTTAAATAATACAATTTTATTTACATTTTTTTTTACAATAATAGGACTTGACACGAGCTTATTAGCAGCTGATTAGGCAGATTTTGTTGCAGATTCAGCATTATCCAGGAGAGAAAATCGAGAATCCTACTCTTACTTCATAACATCTTAAAGTGGAAATAGAATGAAGTAATGTTTTCTAGGAAAATTTTTAGTCCTAATTATCTCACATTTAAGTATCGTTTTGGAGAAAATCATGACAAATTATGCTTGATAGATAATGTATTATTCTTCACCGAGTCTACTCGTTTTTATGCATTATCTATAGTACACACCACCTGTAAGACGATTTCTTTGAAACACTTTCTCGTTCACATTTTTGCTTAAGCTCACTGGATCAGAAGTGGAATCATTTGAAATTTATAGATTTTTGCAAGCATTGTTAATAACAAAACAGTGTAAACTAATTTTCATAAAATTGTGTAAGCACTGTTAATAGTATAAGTCCATTTTCATAGAATTGTGTGAGCACTGTTAATAGTGTAAACTCATTTTTATAGAATTATGCAATGACTTATTATCAAAGCAGTGCAATTTAATTTTCGTAGAATTGTGTAAACAGCGTTAATATCTAAAGTGTAACATTTTCATTGAAATGTGTAAGCATTTTTAATACCAAAAACAGTGTAAAATATTTTCATAGAATTGTACAAGCACTATTAAACAAAACAGTACAAGTTAATTTTCATCGAATTGTGTAAACATGTTATTAATCAAAACAATGTAACCAATTTTCATAGAATTGTGTAAACACGTTATTAATCAAAACAATGTTTACCAATTTTCATAGAGTTGTGTAAGCACTGTTAATATCTAAAGCGTAAAATATTCATTGAATTGTTTAAGCATTGTTAATATTAAAACAGTGTAAACCGTTTTCATAGAATTGTACAAACACTGTTATTAATAATAATAATGTAATAAATTTTCATAGAATTGTACAAACACTGTTATTAATAATAATAATGTAATAAATTTTCATAGAATTGTGAAAGCACAATATCTAAAGTGAAACATTTTCATTAAATTGTATAAGCATTGTTAATATCAAAGTGTAACTAATTTTCATAGAATTTATTAAGTATTGTTATTATCAAAACAATATAAGCAATTTTCATAGAAATTGTGTAAATCCAGTTATTAATCAAAATAATGTAACCAATTTTCCTAGAATTGTGTAAGCACTGTTAACATCTAAAGTGCAACATTTTTATTGAATTGTGCAAGCATTGTTAATATCAAAACAGTGTAAACCATTTTCATACAATTTTTCAAGTACTGTTACTATCAAAACAATGTAACCAATTTTCATAGAATTGTGTAAGCACTGTTAATATCAAAACAATGAAACCCAATTTTCATTAAACAGCATTATACTGTCTTATTAAATATTTAAAGGATTTAAAACAATTATGCTTCTTTTAATATGTTCACAAATTTTTACCAAAACTAATACCAATTCTCAAATAATATTAATCGAAATCATACAAACACATATACCACTATTGCTCTGAAGGTTATTTTTATAGCTGGCACAGGTGGCCATGGGAAATATAATGTGCTTAGGTTTTCTTTCTTTGTATGTTTTCATGTGTAAACGTTTTCGAAATGGGAGGTTTGAAAAGGATTTGAAACAAAATCAAAGACACCCCGTCATAAATGTAATCGATTGCTTTTACGATAAACTCTTTTTTCCGAGATTTGGCTCTTCAAAACTTCGAACAACCCCGAGATACTGCGAGTAATAGAACAAAACTGAGCACAGGAAAAATGACTTGCCTCTTGCAGTAATGGGAACGAAAATTATAATGATGGAGTACTGGAATGAAGGGGAAAATTGTTGCTTGAATAAAAAGATGAATTTTCTTTGATTGTTAGAATCTCATTATAATTTAAGTGTTTGAATCTTGTATTTGAAATGTATTGTCTTTGCTAGATTATACTATATAAGATAAAATTTTCTGATATAGTTTAACAAATTATAGTTTAATGTAACATTTATTTCTTACTAATTAGAGTGCTTCGAATTCGAAATCATTCACAATTAGAACAGTAAATATGTAGCATTTTCATCGTTTCTCAAAATGAACTGACTATGATAGTCAATTGGCTAGCGAGCTGGATTTTGGTACCACAGGCTTCAGTTTTGAATCTTGGAGGTGGCATGGATGTTTGTTAGTGGTTCGGAATCCATATTAAACTGTAGGTCCCGGTCTAATTAGCCTAATGTGTGCAAAAAATTACCGTGGAGTGACAAAGCCAGTTAAACTAAGCCATTCCATGGCTTAAAGGAAGGACTTTTAGGGCCTACAAATTAATTCGTATTATTTCCTAGCATAGAGACGCGAGAGTTCGTTCGGTTTTGAACTATTAGAGAGATCTATTATTATTTTGACATTTAAAATAATATTTTGAAATAAAGACAGCATGATTTATCAGTTTGTTAAAGGACTTTGGAATATAAAGTGCAATTATGACAAAATAATCAGTTAATTATTTAGTTAATAGATGTTATTTTTATTATATGATATTAAAATTAAAACTTTATAGAAAATTCAAGCGATTATAAATAATGCAATTTTTAAATATTTATCTTGAAGTGAATTATGTATTTTATTTTATTTAGTCACTTTGTTATATTATTGTTATATTTACGAAATAAATTATTTTTAGAATATGAAAAATAACATATTTAATATTAAAATATCACTTTCTTGAATGTACTGAAATTTTTATAATCTAATAATTTTATTTTAGTTGGAAAAATATTTTACCATTCTTTTTTTTATAATTTAAGAGTTTTTTAAACAACATGAAGTGTTTTATTGAGTTTGATTGTAACACAGAGGAAATGCCTATTAAGTTTTAGAAGAAATTTTTTTAAAAATATCGTCATCATCATCAGCATCAGTAGCACAACAATCCCAATTATGGGCCAAGGTTGTCTACCTACTGGCAGATTTTTTGACAGGAGATGTTTCCTTTTTACAGGGAAGGACTTTCAGCTCTACGTTCAACAGCCATATTAGACCGGTACTCACTGTGTAAAGTGGATTTCGAA
Source organism: Caerostris darwini (assembly GCA_021605075.1). Taxonomy (NCBI): domain Eukaryota; kingdom Metazoa; phylum Arthropoda; class Arachnida; order Araneae; family Araneidae; genus Caerostris; species Caerostris darwini. The sequence goes on along the minus strand of BPLQ01010542.1, from coordinate 44,013 downwards.
CCACAACCATCGTCCATGGAACCGCCGGGACTCGAATCTCTAGCCTGTGGCACAGAGCGCCAGAGTGCTAGTCATACGGCCGTCAAGCATCTTTTAATAATATATTATTGAATATTCTAACAGTTTCAAGCAATTCAATGGCTAATCACTTCAGACCTTTTTAACTGAAGTTATCGAAGAAAAATTTGGATAAAAAATTATAAAGTTTAATATACATAGCTAACATCAATAGTCTATTTATTTCACTTTGTTTTTAATGAAAGTAATTTGATTTGTCAATAAGTCATTTTTTTTCTTTTACCATTAAAGTGCTGTTTGATGTTTTTATACACAACACAAATTTTTTAATTTCACATATGAATATGCGATTATTGGATTTCTAACTTATTAAATATGTTTAATGTTGGTTTTGCCCAACTGCAGTTTGCCAATTTTTTGATTGATGCATATTAGATAAACACAACTTTCGATATTAAACGGAAAGTAAGAGAAAATGAAAATCTAGTATTTCTAAAATAAACATATATTTGTTATGAGATCTGAGAAAAAAAATATCTACAACGAAACATGTAACCAAAGAGCAGATACATTTGCCAAATTAAACACTCGTAATTAAACTGTCTTAAATAAGTTTAAAAAATCTGTAACAATAAAATAATTTCTTATAATACCTTAATTCGCATTTCATATACTCTTAATTGACATATAATATAGATAAATGACTTTTGCTCTGAAGGTTATGAAACGAATGCACTCAATCGTCTTGACATTAATAATGAAAAGAATTCAAAAGGCTTAGCTCCACCAAATTTAGATTAAATTCCTATTCTTAACTTTCAATCCTTTCCAGTCCAAGGTGGAGTCAAATCAATAGTAATCAGTGAGCTTATTTCTCAATCTCATTGATTTCTAAGCTATTTCAATTCACTCTTGAATCTCCAAGGATGCTTCGTTTTCGGTCAGGATAAAATAGTCAAGACCGTTTAAATGTCCTAGCATTTCATTGTATGTATTCATTATTACTGAATACTTTGATTTAAAGATGTATATACTTTGCATTTCGATATTATAAGGTAATTACAGAAAACTATATTTTATGCTGAATATCGTCAAATAATTAAAAATAATGAATAAAAGTTTAAACAGAAATACATTTTTAAATGTTAACTTATAAAACTTTACAATTATTTTTTTATATAATTAATTTTTCTTAATTAGATTAAATAATTTTTCTTAATTAGATTAAAAAGTAACTACGTTATAAATATTTAGATTGTTTGATACATAATTAAGTTTGTGAGAACCAAATTTTTGAAGATTGTGAGAACCAATGTATGGTAAATAAAATTTGTAGATTGTGAGAACCAATGTATGGTAAGCAAAATTTGAAGATTGTGAGAAGCAATGTATGGTAAACAAAATTTGTAGATTGTGAGAACCAATGTATGGTACACAAAATTTGTTTCATGTAGTAGCTTCATTCTTGCAAAGTTTTGCATACTAAAGTAAAATTACTTCTTGCGTAATAAAGTAAAATAAGATCCTCTTTAAAATACCTTATTATGTATTTTAAAGAGGATCTCATTAATCCTAAATCTAATTGCAATAATCAGGCAACAAATATTTAATTAAGAAAATGTAGATGTTTCTTAATGTTATGAAATAGTTCATTTGAAATACATCATATTTTTCTTCATAATATTAATGCATTTTACACCATATGTATACAATGCATTAAATTTTTTAATTCAAGTAAAGATTTTCCACTAGATTGGCAGAAATATAGTAAATTCAATGTTATTTAAGATGCATCTGTTGGAAAAAGGTGGCAATTAGCTGTATTACACCCTTGTCATCAACACATTTGAATGAACACCACTGTGGCACATATACACAAACATGGCATACGGGGTTATTGTGAAAATCTTTTCAGCCTTCAGATTTACTGTGCCTCTTTCTGGTACATACATAAATATGTGGCTTCTCCATTAGATATTTAAATTTGTAGATATATTTTCAAATGAAGAAAGGACAGAATTGTATCTTTTATGTCTAATTTAGTTCTAAGCTAAGAAAGCGTCTTCGTGGTGAATTAATGAAAGCACTTAGCTGCATATTTTCACAAAATAGAGCACTGCAATTTTCACCATTAATTATCAGATAACATTCACAGAATGCAGAAAGCACAAAAGACATTTCTCATTACAGTTTTAGCAAACAGAATGAGATCAGTAAGCATAAATTGCATCAATTTTTATGCTAAACATTTACGGAAAATGTAACAATTATACTTCTAATATATACTACTTACTTAAGAAACAATTATACTACTTATTAACGAAACATTTATATTACTTACTAACGAAATAATTCTGAAGATCTATTTGAATAAAATAATATAAATTTTACTAAGAGTTGTTTAAGCACCAATTCAAAATTATTTATGACAAAATATGGTTTACTACCAGGGTTAAATTAATATATAAAATTATTGTAATTATGATATTTATTCCAAAGTGAATTGTACTTTATTTAATACTAAAATAAATAATAGAAATGAAAATTAAATATCAAAATAATTTTTTTCAACATTTATAATTACTTTAGTTCAAACTATTAATTTTCTTTTAATTTTATGTAAAATGTTCTAAGAATTTAAAAAAGATGTTTTCAAATATTTTATATTGTTAAATGATGTAAATTTTTTTTTTTTTAAAGTTTGAAATTAAAGCAAAGAAGACTGCTAGTTTCATATTCTGTACTTTTTTTTGTTGATTCAAAACCATGAATTTTTACCAAAGCAGACATTATTTTTTTTTAACAAGTTTTCTGTTAACAGATAAAATTGAAGTTGAATTTTCATTCGAAAGAAAAGAAATAATAATAATAAAAAAACGTTCTTTTTTTCCTTTTTGAAAAGATTTTGTGTTAAATTGTCGATGCACAGAAGTTGAAAGAACATATACACACTAAAAGAGAGAAAAAAAAGACTTATTTCAAGAATATAAAGAGCTCTAATTACTGCATTGTTAGCTAGAAATAGTTTTCATTTGCTTGCTGTTTACAATGGTAAACCACATCCAAAATATAAAAGAGAACAAAACCTTGTTCCCAATTGTAAAAGATTTAAAAAAAATTCTGAATAGATAAAAAAAGGTTGTTTTATGCGATATCAATTCTAATGCAAATAAAAAATAATTTTCTAATTCTGTTTCCATTGTTAACTAATTTTTTTCCACTTTCGTTCCCTTTTTACATTAACTTAAGTGATATTCTGAGTTGAATTACAGAAAAACGAGAAAGTTTATTCTTATTTAATGCCCTATTTTTCGTTTTGGTTGAAATGCATAAAAAACAAACAAATAAACAAAAAGCATGCTTTTATATGTGACCTAAAGTATTTTTTCTTTGTAATATATGTGTTCCTTTTCTTATTAAAGATGTTTTTTCTATTTGTTAATGGTAATTTTAAGCCTTGAAACTCCAAAGATCATTTATATTTTGCTGCAAATAATAATCAAATACAATATGTAAAATTTAACGAATTGTGGTTTCTTAAATATAAAGTATAATGTGTTGTAGTTTATTTTTATTTAAATAAAATTCTTTTTAAATTTTTCGTATTGCATATTAAAATATATTGTGTGGACAATATTTTAAAATCAGATTAAAATTTTCATAAATTTAAGCAAATATTTGAAATATACTGATTTATAATTTATTGTAAATAAAAATTTAAGTTCAACTTTCATTTTAAAAGCTATTTGAATATAAAAATGTCTTTGTTACATAACATTTAGAAACTCAAAGTTCCTTTCTGGTTTATTACTATGGTTAAAGGAATATATAAAATTATTGTAATTATGATATTTGCTCCTAAGTGAAATGTATCTTATTTAATAATAAAATAAATAACAGAAATGAAAATTAAATATCAAAATATGTTTGCTAAAAATTTATTATTACTTTTATTCACACTATTTATTCCTTGTTAATTTTAAGTAAAATGTTCTAGGAATTTAAAAAGATGATTCAAAATATTTTATATCTATAAATGATATAAAACCTTTTTTTAAAGTCTGAAATGAATGCAAAGAAGGCTATTAGTTTCATATTCTGCAATTTTTTTTTGTTGATTCCAAAACGTGAATTTTTACCAATTCAGGCATTATTTTTTTAACAAGTTTTCTGTTAACAGATAAACTTGAAGTTGAATTTTCATTCGAAAGAAAAGAAATTGAGAATAAAAAAACATTTAAACATTTTTTTGAAAAGATTTTGTGTTAAATTGTCGATGCACAGTAGCTGAAAGAACATATACACACTAAAAGAGGAAAAAAAAAGACTTCTTTCAAGAATATTAAGAGCTCTAATTACTGCATTGTTAGCTAGAAATAGTTTTCATTTGCTTGCTGTTTATAATGATAAACCACATCCAAAATATAAAAGAGAACAAAACGTTGTTCCCAATTGTAAAAGATTTAAAAAAAAATTCTGAATAGATAAAAAAGGTTTGTTTTATGCGATATCTATTGTAATGCAAATGACAAATAACTTTCTAATGCTGTTTCCATTGTTAACTAATTTTTTTCCACTTTCGTTCCATTTTTACATTAACTGAAGCGATATTTTGAGTTAAATTACAGAAAAACGAGAAAGTTTATTCTTATTTAATGTCACATTTTTTGATTTGGTAAAAAAGCCTCAAAAAACCAACAAATAAACAAAAAAGCATGCTTTTATATGGGACCTAAAGAATTTTTGTTTTGTAATATATTTGCTCCTTTTTTTATTAAAGATTTTTTTCTATTTGTTAATGGTAATTTTAAGCCTTGAAACTCCCAAGATCTTTTACATTTTGCTAAAAATAATAGTCAAATACTATATGTACGATTTAAAGTATTGTTGTTTCTTAAGTATTAAAAATTCAAAGATGTTGTAGTATAATTTTATTTAAATAAAATCGCATTAAAAAATGAAAATTGTGTGGGTAATAATATAAATTCAGATTAAAATTTTCAAAAAATTAAGTAAGTATTTGAAATTGATTTATAATTTTATTGTCAATGAAAATTTAAAAACAATTTGCATTATAAAATGTTGTTTGAATATAAAATGGCTCATAATGGATTATATTAATGGCTTACATAACACTTAAAACCTCAAGGTTTTTTCTAAGGATTGCCATAATACTTGATGAAACAAAAAAAATTAAAAATATTCTTAAGTAGTAAATTACTTCTATATATTTTAGATTTTAAATTATTACAATCATATATTTTTGCCCAATTTAAAAAGTTATATAATTTAAAAGCATGCTATTTTCTTATGAAGGTTATTTAAATAAAAGAAAAAAAACTATAAAAATAGCGACATTGACTAAAAGCAAATTAATTTTTTATTTTTAATGTGGAATAATAGAGACTTTAAACAATACATAATTTATTTCTGACTTTTGCAGAAATAAATATTCTGAACAATGCATGGAAATAATTTATAATTTTAAATCGCTGATTATTTCTCATTTTAATTTGCTGTGTTTTAATTAGATAATATATGTGCATTTATTTTATAGGACTTGTTTAATATTTCTTATGAATGTAAAGAAAATTTTATTATTTGATTTTAAAAGGAAATAAACAACAAAAATAAAAAACAAACAAATTTTCTTTAAGGCTGAATAGGGATACAATCTAACGAAGAAATTTAACTGCATTTACAAAAGTCTTTTATATCATTATTATTTTTTCCTGTTTATTTTTCCCGTTTTATTTTTCGAGAAAAATATTTTAAAGCCTTTTCTGAGGTTTTATATTAAATTTATTGAAAACTTATTTATACAAAGTAAAATATTTCTTAATTTCAGATTTTTATTTGATTACTAAAAGATATTCACTGGATTTAAGTTAAAAGATTGAAAATAAACAAACAATAACAAAATTATCGCACTCTTCAAGACAATAAACATTGTTCTCTCTAAATAAACAAACACTTTTTTATTTCGAATTTTAAATTAAAATTCCTTTCTAACAGATGAGAATCTAGTTGAAAATTGGAAACATAATTTAAATTAAAAAAATAAATATTTTGTTATTTTGTCAATAACACGGAATTACAGCCAAAATATTTCAATTTTTTTTTATATGCGTAATTTTATTACTTTTGGAAGATAAACAAGAAATTCAAAGCAGTATTTTTTTAGCATCTAACTTCAATGTCCATTAGTATTTGTATTTTCTATAACAAAATAATTAAATGATTATAGTTTTACTGATAAAAAAATATGATTACTTACCTAAAACAATACAAAGAATTTTATAGGGGTATTGTCACTGGGAAAGATAAATCAATTCTTTTTTTGTGGTAAAATACTATTAAAATTATTTTGTAAATATACAAGCATAAATAATTTTCTTATTTTCATTTATCGATAATTTTCTAATTAATTTTAAAATTGTATATTTCATTTTATTTGTTTTGTTTTCAGTCATTTGTATTAAGCATAAAAAATATTAGTAAGTTTTCACTAATTTGTTAATATGAAAACAAATTTAGAAAATTTTACTCCAAATAAGAAAATGCCTTGAGTAATATCATGGTTGCTAAGCTTGAACTTGAGCTTAGAGATTAATAACTGTTTAGAATCTTCTAAACTTTGTAAAATTTGTCATTAATATTTCTATGATGTTTTTGTAAGTTATTTCACATCTTATAAGTTATATTGTTCGAGATTTTTAATTAAAAAACAGAAATGCAAAAATTTGTTCTTGAAAATATAAAGTTATTTTATTTTGTTGAAAACTTCATTTTCAAGCAGATCAACAAATCTATCAGTATGGTTTACATATTTGTAAACTACCAATATGTAAACCATACTGATTACAAAATATATTCTGGAATTAAAAAAATAACTAAATTTGTCTTTCTACAAAATTAGTTTGTAATTATAAAAAATATATACATTCTTTAAAGCGAACTTTCTTCGTATTTGTTTTTTGCTTTTTTGTTCATCAAAAAAATAAAATGTAAACGATGGAAGAAAAATAAGAAATTTTTTCTCAAGAATTTTAGACTTGTTTTCCCATAAAACAAATATAACGCAGCAAAGCAAGCATTTATAGAAACTCCCACGGGGTAGAGGAAAAATGCTTTTTTTTACAGCTAGCTAAAAGTAATTTAAAAGGAATTTTTCTGAAATAACAAAATTTTAACTTTCTTAAAGTTTGAAGAAGTTTTAATTTTTTTTACTGAACATTTTGTTTTCAAGTAAGTATGAAATGCCGCCAACTATATTATGTGGAATTAATTTTGAATTGCACTAAACGTCACTTCAAAAGTAAAAGGTTTCATCATATAGTGAGAAGCTTACTTTAAGATTTTCTTTAAAAAGTTACAGTAAGATGAGTTTTTTGCCTAAAAGTAACTTCTTAAGACTTCTTTCTCTGACTTCTTATAAGACAAAGTTCATTAATTAATTATATTACAAAATTTTTAAAATTATCTTTTATTAAAGGTAAAATTCATATTTATAAATAATGTGTTTATTATGACAAAAAATAGTTTGATGTGTCTTAGTTATGTCGAAAAATAGTTTAAAACTAATGAAACAATTTTAGTTAAGAATTCAAATATTTCTTTGTTCAGCATAAAAAGGCAAAAAAAAAAAAAAAAAATAAATAAAAAATAATAAAAAATAACATTTGCTAAAAATTTATAACTATGTTTCATTTTGAACAAAAATTTGTTTATGTTCCAATCTCCTTATAAAGAGAAAATGAAAACTCAAAAGCCATTAGAAAGTCAAAGAATTGAACTAAAACACGCGAGGATTAACCTGGTATGTTTAATGGGAAATATACTGTATTAATTTGTTTTTCATAATCCACATTATCCATTTGAAATGTACTCAAAAGGCCCCCAAAAAAACTAACCTAACCTTCATTTTTAAATCAATAGTATTACTAAGGTTAAACTTGATGTAGACGTTTTTAAAAGCAAAATTAAAAGCATTAAAAAGTTTTCTACAGAAGTCATTTGCATTTGAAAACTTAGCTAATGGCTGTTTTTCACCTCCGAAAAGCTCCTTGGGCACAATTTTCTGGAATTATTAATACGAATTTTTCGATTTCAGATTTAGAACTCAAATAAAAAGAACTTAGCAAACAATTACGAAACACACAACTTAATAAATAATGCATAAGATGAAATGCATAAAAGAGAAATAAATTTTCATTTCTGATAAGTATTCCTTATGTTTCTCTTTTAGCCGCGACCTTTAAGGAACATAGATTTGTTGAGTTCTTAACTTTTATTTACTTTAAGCAAACGTTTTATTTATTTACCTGGAACGCCGTTTTCCCGGATACACAGCCCGATGAAAAGAAAGTGGAAATAAAAGAATGAGTTTTAATGAGAGGAAGAATACAAAGCTATACGACCTCATCCAGCAATTAAAGAAACGGACGAAATTTTACCATCCTCCACACTTTAATGACCTGCAATTGCTTATATAGACCTCTCTTTTCCATTTTTAAGAGCCAAATCAAAGTTTTATGCTAAGCGATTAGATTTTCTTTGGATCGGAGATGCACATGATTTCTTCCTGAGCGTGTGGTACTTTGAAAATGCTCCATGTTCAAGATGCTGTTAACTGGGTTTATTTTTGGAGAGCCAGATAGCTTTTCATAGGGTAATAAGAATACGGAATTGTTACAGAGAGAATAATAGATTAGAACAGTTGTAGTTTTAGGTAGGAATATCAGTCCTTGCCGTTTAATGACGTTATTAACTTCGATAGTTGTTCATCTATTGAAATGTACAAATTTTACCGGATACTAAAGAGGCCATCATAACTGTAGTCTTATTAAAATATCTTCAGAATATTCTTCTTTTTGCTTTAAATATTTAATATTTCAAATATTTTGAAAGTACAATTTTATTATTTATATTTTAATAGTCTGCTTCATTGTTGAAATAGCCCAATAGTCTACCTGCTGATAAATTTCACAGACATTAGATGTTTCCTTTTTACAGGGTAGGTCCTCAACCGAACTCTCTACAGTCATATTAGATAGAGACCTTTCGTTTTAAAGTGGATTCCGAACCGCTACAAACATCCATGGCACCGTCGGACTCGAAGCCGAAATTTGTGGCACCGAGTGCCATAGGGCTGGTCACTTTTTCAATAATCATCTGGCCATATTTTAATAATCATAGGAACTAATTCACTTACATATTTAAAACGTATTATCTTGGAGTGGCATTTTGAATGGATGTTTCTTCGGAATGCCGTACTGTGGGAGGTAGCTCCAAAATCTCATAAGTGAGGCTGATTCGATGTTTCCCTCGTATATACCACGAATAAGAGGGAATCATCGAAGAGCCTATTAGAATCTACATTTGTAACAAACATACAGAAAAATCAATTATTTTACAACTGATACATTTTCCATATATGATGATAGTTTATATAAGTAAATAAATTTATTATAGACCTATTTCAAGACGTCAGAAATTTAAATAAATGAATTTTATATATTTCTCATTACTACATTTCAAGATATTTACCCATAGTCCTTTTAATATCTTATCTGCTTTTTAAAAATCTTATTATTAATTAAATTATTTGATAAATGAGGTCTGAATCCTTACAACATATCAATAATAAACAATGTTCATTAATGAATTTCTTACAAAATTTTTAAAATTATCTTTTATTAAAGTGAAAATTTATACTTATAACAGGCCTATCATGACGAAAAATAGTTGATTGCTTCTTAGTTATGTTGAAAAATTGCTTAAAACTAATGAAAAAATATTAGTTAAAATTAAAAAAATTTTTTTTCAAAATAAAAGGCAAAAAATAATAATAAATAAAAAAAATAGAATTGCTAAAAATATATAAAGAAACGCCTTATTTTGAACAAAAATTTATTTATGTCACTATCTTCTTTTGAAGAGAAAATGGGAATTCAAGAGCCCTCAGAAAGTCACAGATTTGAACTAAAGCACGCGAGGATTAACCTGGTATACTTAATGGGAAATTTTGGAGTACTGCACTAAATTGTAGTCTAAATACTGTACTTTGTTTTTTACTGTATTAAATTGTTTTTCATGATCCACATTATGCATTTGCCAAGTACTCAAAAGTCCTGCCAAAAAATTAACCTTTCCTTCCTTTTTAAATCAATAGCATTGCTTAGCTTAAACTTGATGTAGACATTTTCAAAAGCAAAATTAAAAGTATTAAACATTTTTCTACCGAAGTCATTTGCATATGCAAACTTAGCTAATGGCTGTTTTTCACCTCCGAAAGGCTTCTTGGGCAAAACTTATAGGAATTATTAATATGAGTTTTTCGATTTCAGATTTAGAACTCAAATAAAAAGAATTTAGAAAACATTTGAGAAAGACACAACTTAATAAAATATGCATAAAAGCGAAATAAATGTTCATTTCCGATAAGTATTCCTAATGCTTCTCTTTCGCCGCGACCTTTAAGGAGCATATTCTTGTTGAGTTCTTAACTTTTATTTGCTTTAAGCAAACTTTTTATTTATTTACCTGGAATGCCGTTTTCCCGAATACACAGCCCGATGAAAAGAAATTGGAAAGAAAAGAAAGAGTTTTAATGAGAGGAAGAATACAAAGCTATACGACCTCATCGAGCGATTATAGAAAAGAAGGACATTTTGCAATCCTCCACACTTTAATGACCTGTAATTCCTTATATAGACCTCTCTTTTCCATTTTTACGAGCCAAATCGAAGTTTCATGCTAAGCGATTAGATTTTCTTTGGATCGGAAATGCACATGAATTCTTCCTGATCGTGTAGTACTTTGAAAATGCTCCACGTTCAAGATGCTGCTAACTGGATTTATTTTTAGAGAGGCAGATAGCTTTTTATGGGGTAATAGGAATTCTGAACTGTTGCAGAGAGAATAATAGATTTGAACAGCTGGAGTTTTAGGTAGGAACTTATTATTTCTTATTGCATGCCAGATGAAGATGAATCTGCTAAAAATCTGCCAATTTTATGGAAAATGACTGTAATATAAGAAAAATGTTTTTAGATGATATTATTAATGCCCTATTTACATTTAAAGCATTTTTGGTTTCTTTCCACTGTTTGTAATTAAGTATAAAACTTTGCTAGTAGATGCGTTGCTTTAATGCTAGTAGATGCGTTGCCAACGGCCCTACCATGCTGAATATACCGGTTCTCGTTAGATCACCGAAGTTAAGCATCATTGGGCGCGGTCAGTACTTGGGTGGGTGACGACCTGGGAACACTGCGTGCCGTTGGCAAATTTGGGACTTCAAGGGCCGAGTGTATAGCGCTCTTGCGCTCGGTGCCACAGGTTTCGGGTTCGAATCCCGGCGGTGCCATGGATGTTTGTAGTGGTTCGGAATCCACTTTAAGCCGTAGGTCCCGGTCTTCTATGACTGTAAGAGCGTCACGGAGCAAAAGTCAGGCTTCTACCTACGGGTGCTCCATCACATTCCTTTCAATCATGAGCCCATATGGGCTCGTGGGCTTGGCCAGCCAAGTGGGGATAAGAAACAACAACAACAACAACAGATGCGTTGTTGCTGTGTTGCCCGTTGAAGAAATTAAAAAATTTTTGTTCCCATAAATATAATAAATTCTGTAAAGTTTCAATTGAAATGTGTTGTGATGTACTGTTTTTCATTGTTAACACAGATGTCAGAAAGTGCAGAAGTGTCAGTAAAATATATTTTAATAATGAATCAATTTGTCGTATTTAATATTGCATAAATATTAAGAAATGCATTATGTATGTAATATAAAATGCTTGGATTCAAGATGAAATACTTTCGTTTACATAATTTTTATTAGTGTCATTTTAATTAGCACAAATTATATAATTAATCTGTAAGTTATGCTTATGTAGCTGTCAGAGCCTGATATTAAACAACATTCCTTTTTTCCTGTTGTTTGTAAGCATTTAAAAAATTTAAGCACACCCAACTTTAGATATTATTTCATATAACTAACCATGTCTAAAGCAGTCAAATGAATTATAATCAATTCGTGCAATTTCATCAGTTTTTTTTATGTTTTATGTATCTATGCATAAATGAAAAATTTTTACCTGGATTTACTTTTACAAAAATTTAAAATCTGATTATATGATCAATACTTGCAATAACACAATAAAAGAAACAGAAATCTTCCTTGGCCTTTATAAGCAATATCATTGCCTATACAAAGAGAAGCTTTACTGTTCTGTAACTCCTAATATTTTCCTATCCACATTTGCATGATATTTAGAATGCTATTATTTTTATTTACGATTAGATTTTAAAGATAAAATATTGCTGTATAGTAAAAAGTTTTTAATTGAACATATTAAGTATTCGAAGAGAAATTTATAAAGCGGATGGCATGTATGTGTAATAGAAATCCAGTAAAAAAATGCAAGGCCACAGCAGGCGAATCTCGCTGACTGCTAACATAATAAATAAAATTAAAAACCTGTAATATTTTAGGACACAAAGAATAAGAAGAAAAACAAAACAGTCTTGTCCTCATACTAATTTCTTCATGGAAGTAGTTTGGGGTTTGCTGATGTGATACTACCTGTCCTTTTGAGTTGAAATAAAGATTTTTCCACTGACATCTATGAAAGATAATGTTTCTTTTATTCTGCTGTAGCGAAATACCTTAGAGGTAGATTATTTAAAAACAAATATAATAAAATACGTATATACGTTGATTATTTTGCAATAAAAAATTAACTAATTTATGATGGGCATTTTTCCCTTCATTATCAAAGAATGATTACATAGCATTCAAGGATGTAATTAACCAGCCTTTTTCATAAATGAAAGATGGCCTTATACTTTTTTTATAGTCTCCTGATGTAGTGTAGCTCTGCGCATAGAAACAACCATTAGTACAACCGTGTTTTTATATTTTTCATATTCTACATTTCTGTGTCATCTAGAAGAAAAGATAGAGTTAATTAAAGTTCTGGGAAAGCGTAGGCCGTATAATCGTTAATGATGAGGAATATGCTGTTCATAGTTTCTGGCAAATGTTGGTTTAGATGTGTATTCTGTCTTTCTTTTGTTAAAAGAATATACGATCATCCTGATATATTATGTTTCACGATAAACTATGATAAAAGGTCAAGGTATATAATAAAGGAGACATTGAATAAATACAGATTTCTAATATGACTAGAGTTTGAAATACTTCCAAGTAATATTTGAAGTTATATGTAGAAAATGACCTAGTTAGCAATTAATTAAATAATTTCTTAATAAATAACTTGACAATTGACACTCGTAGAAAAACATAACAATTCTTAACAACTAATTTTGGTTCTTTTTTTTTTCAACAAGGAATTATAATTGATGGTATAATTGACATACCAGAAGGTCCGGACGGGACAGAAATTTTCAAAAATTAATATACTGAAAATTAATAAAAGGTGCAATAAATCAGGTTTCTGTATCTGAATTGTTTTCCTTGTGAAGGATAGCAAGATAGATTTGGAGGATATCAGTTACTAAAAATATATAAAATTATTTCACTGAATTTCTGGGATTTATTAGTTTTTGTTACAATTTACAGCTTATTATTTTTTTTTTGACATAAATTTTTCAAAATCACGTCTTATTATCTTAATTGTGTATTTGCACATATAAAAAACTTATAATGTCTCTTATTAATTTACACTTAGTCTTTCAATCAGAGGAACTAGCCAATCTTTTAAATTCGTTTTTTGTTATCTGTAGAACGATGAAGCACATTTAAAATTTATTGGATTTACGAATTATTGAAATCATATACATATCATATATAATTATTGAAATATTATAATTTTTAAAGTATATTTAGAATAATTAGTGCATATATATTCTATGTTCTAAAATGTTCATTCAACATGAATAAACTATATTTGTCCGCATGATCTTTTGAATACAAGGAAATTTTGATGGAAGACATTATTTTATTAACAAATTAATACTCATTGGTTTCACAAACATATAGTGTTAGTTTGCATAAAAATATTAGTATGCTAATCATGTAATATGTAATATGTATGTAATGTAAATATATATGTGTTGCCTATATAATCAGGCACACACCCAGGATTTTTATAACAAAATAACGCATAACAGTTTATGAAAGCTCAATGGGATCATAATAAACTATAAATAATAGAAAAGGTATCTGAAGCTATGTATTAATTGTTTTAATAATAATTTTTACGTTGCTCTCATTTGATTTAAATAAAAAATATTAAAATCTACGAACAAAGATATTATTTAAATTAATGGTTTTTGAGGGAATTATTTAACAGGCATATTATTCTGGCGTAGAATTTTATCCATCTTTTATTCCAGGATTATAAAAAAGAAAACGTTTTTTTTATAAAAACATGATATTTATTCTAAAAAGTTTCTTAAATTCATCCATCATCTAAGAATATTTCCAGAAAAACTAATTTTTTTATATTTGCTTTTATTTTTAAAAAACTGAAGAGTGTCTGAAAAATTCCTTAAAGATTTATACATGTTTCTATTATTGGTATAATTTAAAATGAATGAGCAAAACAAACATTTGTGAGCATTAAACAAATGAAAATTATTTAATGTCGAATTATAAGCTAAAAAGTAGTACATACAAAAATTAATTTTTAGGAACGAACTAAACGTTCTACATAAGTACATTTCTTATTCTTATTTTTACAAATGTTTAGGTTCTTATTTAAAGTCAAATTAAAAACCTAAAAGTTGTATGTAGAAAAAACTATTTTTTAGGAGCATACTAAAACCATTAGATACTTACATTTCTTTTTCTTATTTTTACAAATGTTTAAGCTTTTAATAATTTTTAAAAATTGAATGCAGTGATTTTCTTGTTACAGATATTTAACTTTAGAATAAGAAAAATATTTCATAAATTTATAAATTATTTGTTAAAATTGTTTTTTAGAATTTATTATATAATCACCTTTTATGCTCAACAGATACAGTTGCTGAGTCGATTGATAATTTTGAAAATTCAATCTTACAGGAAAAATTTAATTTTTACCAAGAAAGAATTATAAAATCTTTTGTATTGTAAATTTAATAACTTTACATTTTGTAACCTACATTTAACAGAATCTATATTTGTAACAAACGTTCAAAAAAATTATTATCTTGCTTATAATTATTTTATACTATAATAATTATCTCACAAATAATGAGGGCAGATTTTATAAATACATAAAATTATTATAGATTCATTTATAGATATCATAATTTAAAATTTAAATAATTAAATTTTATATATTTCTCAATAATATAGTTCAACATATTTACGCAAAGTGTGTTTCATTTCCAGATCTATTTCTAAAAAATCTTATTATTATTTAAATATGTTTGTAAAATGATGTGTGGAATATTATTTATATAAATAATAAACAATATTCCTTAATGAACTTATTAAAAAAACATTAAAATTATCTTTTATTATAAAACTATAAAAACTCATCATGACGAAAAATAGTTAGATGTTTCTTAGTTATGTCGAAAAACAGCTGAAAACTTGTGAAAAAATATTTGCGAATTCAAAATAACAGGAAAAAATATAATAATGAATAAAAATAATAAAAATGTAGAATTTTTAAAATTTTATAATGTTATACGTCCTATTTTGAAAAAAAAAAAAATTGTTAACGTCACCATCTCTTTATGAAGAGAAAATAGAAATTCAAAAGCCCTTAGAAAGTCACAGAATTGAACTAAAACACGCGAGGATTAACCAGGTATGATTAATAGGAAATGTAGTGTATTAAATTATTTTTCATAATCCACATTATGCATTTACCATGTACTCAGAAGACCCTCCAAAAAACCAACTTAACCTTCATTTTTAAATCAATAGCATTACTAAGTTTAAACTTGATGTAGATGTTTTGGAAAGCAAAATTAAAAGTATTGAAAAGTTTTCTACCAAAGTCATTTGCATTTGCAAACTTAGCTAATGGCTCCTTTTCACCTCCGAAAAGCTCCTTGGGCAAAATTTTCGGAATTATTAATATGATTTTTTCGATTTCATATTTAGAACACAAATAAAAAGAACTTATCAAACATTTGCGATACACAAAACTTAATAAAAAATGCATAAGATGAAATGCATAAAAGAGAAATAAATTTTCATTTCCGATAAGTATTCCTAATGCCCTCTCTTTCATCGCGACCTTTAAGAAACATAAGTATATGTTTCTTAAAGGTCTTAACTTTTATTTACTTTAAGGAAACTTTTTATTTATTTACCTGGAATGCCTTTTCCCGGATACACAGCACCGATGAAAAGAAAAGAAAGATTTTTAATGAGAGGAAGAATACAAAGCTACACGACCTCATTGAGTAACGCAAATAATTTGACCATTCTCCACACTTTAATGACCTGTAGTTGCTTATATAGACATCTCTTTTCCATTTTTACGAGCCAAATCGAAGTTTTATGCTAAGCGATTAGATTTTCTTTGGATCGGAAATACACATGAATTATCCTGAGCATGTAGTACTTTGAAAGTGCTCCATGTTCAAGATGCTGCTAACTGGGTTTATTTTTGGAGAACCAGATAGATTTTTATGGGGTAATAGGAATACTGAATTGTTGCGGAGAGAATAATAGATTTGAACAGCTGCAGTTTTAGGTAGGAATATCAGTCCTTACTATTTAATGACGTTATTAACTTCCATACTTGCTCACCTATGTAAATGTACAAATTTTACCGGATAATAAAAGAGGCCTTCATTAAAATATCATCAGAATATTGTAGATTTTGCTTTAATTATTTAATATTTTAAACATTTTAAAACTACTATTTTATTAATTATATTTTAATTTTCTTCTTTATTGCCGACATAGCTCAATTTTTGGGCCAAAGCCGTGTGGCTGATGCAGATTTAGAAACAGACGATATTTTCTTTTTACAGGGTAGGATTGTCAGCCCTACGCTCAAAGCTCTGCAGTCTCATTAATTTCGATAGTTCTCCATCTATTGAAAAGAAAATTTTTACCGGTTTCTAAAAGAGGCCATCATAACTGTAGTTTTATTAAAACTTCATCAGAATATTTTCGATTTAATATTTCAGACATTTTAATAAAACTATTCTATTATTTATAATTTAATAATCTTCTTCGTCATTGGACAAATAGCCCCATAGTCGGCCAAAGTCGTAATTTGCCTAAGAACATATACTCTGCCCATTGGCAGATTTTTGGACAATATATGTTTCCTTTTTACAGGGTAGGATTGCCGTCTCTTCATTCAAGGCTCTACAGTCATATTAGTCCGGGACCACTGTATTAAAGTGGATTCTGAACCGGTACAAATGTCCTTGACACCGTCGGGACACGCAATTGAAACTATCAAAAATAATAGTTGAAATTTAAAATAATTTTTATTCGAAATAAAAGATAAAAAAATGATAATAAATAAAAAATAATGAAAAAATAAAACTGTAAAAAATTTAAAATTTTATTCTGTTTCTTTTGATTAAAAATTTGCTTAGGTCACAATATCCTTTTGAAGGGAAAATGAGAAGACAGAGAATTTTAGAGAATTCAAAAGCCATTTTAAAGTCGCCAAATTGAACCAAAACGCGCGAGGATTAACCGATTATACTTAATGGGAAATGAACTGTATTAAATTGCTTTTAATAATCTACATTATGCAATTGCCTTGTGCTCAAAAGACCCCCCCAAAAAACAAACCTAAACTTAATTTTTAAATCAATAACATTACTAAGCATAAACTTGATGTAGACTTTTTCAAAAGCAAAATGAAAAGTATTGAAAAGTTATCTACCGAAGTCATTTGCATTTGCAAACTTAGCTAACGGCTGTTTTTTACCCCCGAAAAGCTGTTTGGGCAAAACTTTTAGGAATTATTTACATGATTTCTTAGATTTTAGATTTAGAACTCAAATAAAAAGAACTTAGCAAACATTTGCGAAACACACAACTTAATAAAAAATGCGTAATATGAAACGCATAAAAGCGAAATAAATTTTAATTAAGTATTCCTAATGCTCTGCTTTCGAAGCGTCCTTTAAAGAACATGCACTTGCTTAACTTTTATTTAGTTTAAGCAAACCTTTTATTTATTTACCTGGAATGCCGTTTTTGCCGGATACACAGACCGATGAAAGAAAGTGGAAAGAAAAGAAAGAGTTTTAATGAGAGGAAGAATACAAAGTTATATGACCTCGTAGTACGATTAAAGAAACGAACGAAATTTTACCATCCTCCACACGTTAATGACCTGTAATTGCTTATATAGACCTCTCTTTTCCATTTTTACGAGCCAAATCGAAGTTTTATGCTGAGCGATCAGATTTTCTTTGGATCGGAAATGCACATGAATTCTTCCAGAGCGTGTAGTACTTTGAAAGTGCTCCATCTTCAAGATGCTGCTAACTGGGTTTATTTTTGGAGAACCAGGTAGCTTTTTATGGGGTAATAGAAATACTGAATTGTAGCACAGAGAATAATAGACTTGAACAACTGGAGGTTTAGGTAGGAATATTAGTCCTTGCCACTTAATGACGTTATTAACTTCGATAGTTGTTTATCTATTGAAATGTAGAAATTTTATCGGATACTAAAAGAGGCCATCATAACTGTAGTTTTATTAAAATTTCTTTAGAATATTCCCCATTTTGCTTTAAATATTTAATATTTCAAATATTTAAAAAAAACTATTCCAGTATTTATAGTTTAATAATCTTCTTCTTCTACATTGCCAAAATAACCCCACGGGGGGCCAAAGTCGTACTTTGCCTATGAACATATACTTTGCCTATCCTCAGTTTGTTCGACAATATAAGATTACTTTTTACATGTTACGATTGTCATTTCTACACTCAAGGCTCTACAGTCAAAATAGACAGGGACCCACTGTTTTAAAGTGGATTCTGAAGCACTATACAATTATCCATAACACCGGCAGGACTCACAATTGATACTATCGAAAAATTATTACTTAAAATTTCAAATAATTTTTATTTGAAATAAAAGTTAAAATAATAATAATAAATAGAAAATAATGAAAAAAACCCTGTTAAAACGTATAACTTTATTCGTCTTGTTTTGAATAAACATTTGTTAACGTCACAATCTTCATTTGAAGGAAAAATGGGAATTCAAAAGCCATTAGAAAGTCACAGCATTGAACTAAAACACGCGACGATTAACCAGGTATGCCTAATGGAAAATATACTGTATTAAGTTTTTTTTCATAATCTACATTTTGCTATATGCTCAAAAGTCCCAAAAAACAAACTTAATCTTCATTTTTAAATCAATAATATTACACATTTGATAGTTTACACTTGATGTAGATGTTTTCAAAAGCAAAATTAAAAGTATTGAAAAGTTTTCTGCTCAAGTCATTTGCATTTGCAAATTTAGCTAATGGCTGTTTTTCACCTCCGAAAAGCTCCTTGGGCAAAACTTTTAGGAATTATTGATATGATCTGTTCGATTTCAGATTTAAAACCTAAATAAAAAGAACTTAGCAAACATTTGCGAAACACACAACTTAATAAAAAATGCATAAAAGCGAACTAAATTTTCATTTCCGATAAGTATTCCTAATGCTTCTCTTTCACCGCGACCTTTAAGGAACATCTACTTGCTGAGTTCTTAACTTTTATTTACTTTAACGAAACTATTTATTTAACTGGAATGCCGTTTTCCCGGATACACATCAAGATGTAAAGAAAGTGGAAAGAAAAGAAAGAGTTTTAATGAAAGGAGGAATACAAAGCTATACGACCTCATCGAGCGATTAAAGAAACGAACGAAATTTCACCATCCTCCACACTTTAATGACCTGTAATTGCTTATATAGACCTCTCTTTTCCATTTTTACGAGCCAAATGGAAGTTTTATGCTGAGCGATCAGATTTTCTTTGGATCGGAAATGCACAAGAATTCTTCCTGAGCTCGTAGTACTTTGAAAGAGTTCCATGTTCAAGATGCTGCTAACTCGGTTTACTTTTGGAGAGCCAGATAGCTTTTTATGGGGCATTAGGAATATTGAATTGTTTCAGAGAGAATAATAGATTTCAACAGCTGGAGTTTGAAGTAGGAATATCAGTCCTTGCCATTTAATGACGTTATTAACTTGAATAGTTGTTTCATCTATTCAGATGTACAAATTTTACCGGATACTAAAAGAAGCCATCAAAACTGTAGTTTTATTAAAATTTCAACAGAATATTCAAAATTTTACTTTAGATAGTTAATATTTCAAACATACTATTTTGTTATTTATATTTTAACGAAATTTCACCATCCTCCACACTTTAATGACCTGTAATTGCTTATATAGACCCTTTTTTTTCATTTTTACGAGCCAAATCGAAGTTTTCTGCTAAGCGATTAGATTTTCTTTGGATCGGAAATGCACATGAATTCTTCCTGAACGTATAGTGCTTTGGAAATGCTCCATGTTCAAGATGCTGCTAACTGGATTTATTTTTGGAGAGCCAGATAGCTTGTTATGGGGTAATAGGAATACTGAATTGTTGCAGAGAGAATAATAGATTTGGACAGCTGGAGAGAATAATAGATTTGGACAGTCCTTGCCATTTAATGTTATTAACTTCGATAGTTGCTCATCTATTGAAATGTATAACTTTTAACTGATACTGAAAGAGGCCACCATAATTGTAGTTTTATTAAAACTTCATTAGAATATTTTCCATTTTGTTTTTAAATATTTAATTTTCCAAAGATTTTAAAAATTTTGTAGTATTATTTATATTTTAATAATTTTATTTTTCATCTTTGTAATATTCTGGCAGACTTTTGAGACAGATTATGTTTTCTTTTTATGGGGAAGGCATGCCAGACAAACGCCCAACGCTCTACAGTCATATTAGACACTGACCTATAATTTTAAAATGGATTCCGAATCGCCACAAATATTCATTTCACAGCCAGGATTCGAATCTGAAGCCTGTGGTACCAAAGGCCAGAGTGCTTGTCACTTGGGCATCACGCCGCATTTTAACAATCGTAGGAATTAATACACTTAAGTATTTAAAACACAATATTGTGGAGTGGCATAAGGGATGGATATCTCTTTGGATTTTCTGACTGAGAAAGCTAGCTCCAAAATCTGATCAGCGACGCTGATTAGATGATATTCATGAATATTTTCGAGATAGACACTATAAATCGGAGGTTCAGAAATCCTTAAGCTAGGTTAGAGTACACAAAAGAAGAGATCGACCTCTAAATGCATGTATTCTAAAATATAGTGGATGGTTGCGGTACTATCATTGGAGTATTTTTTTTTCAAATCACTTTAGCTAAAGAAAAGGCACATTACAGGCTATTACAGAAAAAAATGTTCAATTAAACGGAGGTTCACCATCACCCACATTGTAATGACACGCAATTGTTTATATAAGCTTCGGTTTTACGTTTTAAAAATATTTTGGTAAATATGTTAATTACTCATTAATATATGTATGTTATACACTTTGATGTAAATATGTTATTACTGTATATTAATTATTTATTGATATATTTCACCATATTTAACCAAAGTATGTGTAATTTCTTAATCTATTTTTAAAAACTCTTATTATTATTTAAATATATTTGATAATTGATGTGTGGAGTGGTACATAGTATTATTTATATAAATAATAAACAATATTCATTAATGAATTTATTAGAAATTTATTAAAATTATCTTTTATTATAAAATAATGCATTTATTATGGCAAAAAATAGTTGGATGCTTCTTAGTTATGTCAAAAAATAGTTAAAAACTAGAAAAAATATTAGTTAAAAAAAAATCAAATATTTTTTTGTAAAAAATAAAAGGCAAAAATAAATAAATAAATAAACAATAATGAAAAATAAATTAGAATTGGTAAAAATGTATAATTCTATATATCTTATTTTGGACAAAAAGTTATGTCCCAATCTCCTTATGAAGGGAAAATGGGAATTCAAAAGCCATTAGAAACTCACAAAACTGAACCAAAACAAGCGAGGATTAAACAGGTATACTTAACGGGAAAAGAACTGTATTAAATTGTTTTTCATAATCCACATTATGCATTTGGCATGTACTTAGAAGACCCCAAAAAACTAACCTAACCTTCATTTTGAAATCAATAGCGTTACTAAAGTTAAACTTGATGTAGACGTTTTCAAAAGCAAAATTAAAAGTCCTGAAAAGTTTTCTACCGAATCATTTGCATTTGTAAACTTAGCTAATGGCTGTTTTTCACCTCCGAAAAGTACCTTGGGCCAAACTTTTAGGAATTATTAATATGATGTTTTCGATTTCAGATTTAGTACTCCAATAAAAAGAATTTAGCAAGCATTTGCGAAACACACAACTTAATAAAAAATGCATAAGATGAAATGCATGAAAGCGAAATAAATTTTCATTTCCGATAAGTATTTCTAATGCTCTGTTTCAGCCGCGACCTTTAAGGAACATAGACTTGCTGATTTCTTAACTTTTATTTACTTTAATCAAACTTTTATTTATTTACCTGGAAAGCCGTTTTTCCAGATACACAACCCGATGAAAAGAAAGTGGAAAGAAAAGAAAGAGTTTTAATGAGAGGAAGAATACAAAGCTATACGACCTCATCGAGCGATTAAAGAAACGAACGAAATTTAAAATCCTCCGCACTTTAGTGACCTGTAATTGCTTATATAAAACTCTCTCTTCCATTTTTACGAGCCAAATCGAAGTTTTATGCTAAGCGATTAGATTTTCTTTGAATCGGAAATGCACATGAATTCTTCCTTAGCGTATAGTACTTTGAAAGTGATCCATGTGCAAGATGCTGCTAACTGGGTTTATTTTTGGAGAGCCAGATAGCTTTTTGTGGGGTACTAGGAATATCGAATTGTTGCAGAGAGAATAATAGATTTGAACAGATGGAGTTTTAGGTAGGAATATCAGTCCTTGCCATTTAATGACTTTATTAATTTCGATAGCTGTTCATCTATTGAAATGTACAAATTTTTACCGATTACTAAAAGAGGATTCAGGAATTATTAATACGAATTTTTCGATTTCAGATTTAGAACTCAAATAAAAAGAACTTAGGAAACAATTACGAAACACACAACTTAATAAAAAATGCATAAGATGAAATGCATAAAAGAGAAATAACTTTTCATTTCCGATAAGTATTCCTAATGCTTCTCTTTCACCGCGACCTTTAAGGAACATCTACTTGCTGAGTTCTTAACTTTTATTTACCTTAAGCTAACTTTTTATTTATTTACCTGGAATGCCGTTTTCCCGGATACACAGTCGGATGAAAAGAAAGTGGAAAGAAAAGAAAAAGTTTTAATGAGAGGAAGAATACAAAGCTATAGGACCTGATCGAGCGATTAAAGAAACGAAGGCATCCTCCACACTTTAATGACCTGTAATTGCTAATATAGACCTCTCTTTTCCATTATTAGGAGCTAAATCGAAGTTTTATGCTAAGCTATTAGATTTTCTTTGGATTGGAAATACACATGAATTTTTCCTGAGCGTGTTGTACTTTGAAAATGCTCCATGTTCAAGATGCTGCTAACTGGGTTTTTTTTGGAGAGCTTTTTATGGGGTAATAGGAATACTAAAATGTTTCACAGAGAATAATAGATTTGAACAGCTTTAGTTTTAGGTAGGAAATGTTTTTAGTTTTAGCTCCATTACCCTTCGATTTAATGACGTTATTAACTTCCATTGTTGTTCATCTATTGAAATTTAAAAATTTTATAAGATACTAAAAAAGGCCATCATAAATGCAATTTTATTAAAATTTCATCAGAATATTCTCCATTTTGCTTTAAATATTTAATATTTCAAACTTTTGAAAATAACAACTTTATTATTATTATATTTTAATCTACTTCTTCTTTATAGAGGAAATAGTCTCATGGTGGGCTAAAGTAGTCTGCCGCGTGGCAGACTACTTTTTAGAGGGTAGGATTGTCCGCCCTACGCTCAACGCTTTACAGTCATATTAGTTACGCGTAGTGTTTCATCAAAAATACCATGTATTCAAAAGATAAATCCTAAAAAAATAATTAAGACAATCCCCCAAAAAAATAATTAAGACAATCCTTTTAAGACAATCCCAAAATATTATTTCATAAAAAATTTAGTGCTCATAGTTTTTACATATAGTTATTGTCATCAGTTTAAATTAAAAATATATTAGTATGCATGTTAAAAGTACGTGTAGGAAAGATATTAGTACTATATGCATGTGATATGTATGTAATATAAATATATATGTAATGCCTATATAATCAAGCATGCACTTAGGATTTTGTCTTAAGGGGTGCTCAACAAAATAAAGGATAACAGTTTATGAAAGCTCAATAGATCATACTAAATTTTAAATAAGAGAAAAGGTATCTGAAACTATATATCAATTATTTTAATAATAATTTTTAAAGTTGCACTTATTTGGTTTAAATGCATAAAAAAAGATAACATTAAAACTAAGATGTACTATAAGATACTATTTAAAATAATTATTTTTGTGAGAATTATTTATATGAAAAATTTAAAACAGTGTATCATTCTGGTGTAGAATTTATTCCATATATTTATTCCATTTATTTAAAGATAATAAAAAACTTCAGAAAACATTCTTTATAAAAATTATATTAATACTAAATCGTTTTTTAAATCCATTTTAATAATTTTTAACAATTAAATGCAATGATTTCGTGTTACAGATATTAAATTTCAGAAAAATAAAATTGCTTGATAAAACTTTTTAAAATTTAACTTAAAAATTGTTAGAATTTTTTATATATTCAATCTTATTTTAAACAGAAACACAGTTACTCGATTGCTATGCTTGAAAATTCAATCTTACAGTAAAAATTTAATTTTCATCTAGAAATAGCTATAAAATCTTTTGTATTGTAAGTTTGATTACATTACATTTTGCAACCTGTTAGAATCTACATTTGTAAAAGAATTTCCGAAAAATCAATTATCTTACATATAATTATCTTATACATTATCAATATATTTTGTAGTTTTATAAATACATAAAATTATTGTAGACCTATTTAAAGATGTCATAATTTAAAGTTTAAATAATTGAATTTTATACATTTCTCATGAATATATTTCAACATATTTACCAAGGTGTGTTTAGTTACGTAATCTAATTTTTAAAAATCTTATTATGATTTAAAAATATTTAATAAATGAGGTGCGGAATATTATACTATATGAATAATAATGCTGAACAATGCTTTTTAATGAATTTCTTACAAATTTTAAAATTATCTTTTTTTATTAAATAATTTTTTTTCAAAATAAAGGACAGAAAAAAAATAATAAATAAACAATCATAAAAAAAAATTTAAATTGCTAAAAATTTATAATTTGTATATTATTATTATATGAATATTATAAATTTTAAAATTTGTCTTATTTTGAACAAAAACTTGTTTATGTCACAATCGCCTTATAGAAAGAAAATGGGAATTCAAAAGCCATTAGAAAGTCACAGAATTGAAATAAAACACGCGAGGATTCACCAGGTATGCTTAATGGGAAATGCTCTGTATTAAATTGTTTTTCATAATCCACATTATGCATTTGCCATGTACTCAAAAGACCACAGAAAAACTTATCTAAACTTCATTTTTAAATAAATAACATTACTAAGCTTAAACTTGGTGTAGACGTTTTCAAAAGCAAAATTAAAAGTATTGAAAAGTTTTCTACCGAAGTCATTTGTATTTGCAAACTTAGCTAATGGGTGTTTTTCACTTCCGAAAAGCTCCTTGGGCAAAACTTTTAGGAATTATCAATACGATTTTTTCGATTTCAGATTTAGAATTCAAATAAAAAGAACTTAGCAAACATTTACGAAACACAAAACTTAATAAAAAATGCATAAGATGAAATGCATAAAAGCGAAATAAATTTTCATTTCCGATAAGTATTCCTAATGCTCTCTTCCTCCGAGACCTTTAAAGAACATATACTTGCTGAGTTCTTAATTTTTATTTACTTTAAGCAAAACTTTCATTTATTTACCTGGAATGCCGTTTTAACTGATACACAGTCGGATGAAAAGAAAGTGGAAAGAAAAGAAAGAGTTTTAATGAGAGGAAGAATACAAAGCTATACGACCTCATCGAGCGATTAAAGAAACGAAGGAAATTTTACCATCCTCCACACTTTAATGACCTGTAATTGCTTATATAGACTTCTCTTTTCCATTTTTACGAGCTAAATCGAAGTTTTATACTAAGCGATTAGATTTTCTTTGGATTGGAAATGCACATGAATTCTTCTTGAGCTTGTAGGGCTTTGAAAGTGCTCCATGTTCAAGATGCTGCTAACTGAATTTATTTTTCGAGAGCCAGATAGCGTTTTATGGGATAATAGGAATGCTGAATTATTGCAGAGAGAATAATAGATTTGAACAGCTTGAGTTTTTAGTAGGAATATCAATCCTTGCCATTTAATGACAGAACTTCGATAGTTGTTCATGTATTGAAATGTACACATTTTACCGGATACTAAAAGAGGCCATCATAACTGTAGCTTTATTAAAAATTCTTTAGAATATTCTCAATTTTGCCTTAAATATTTCTGTAAAAGTACTATTTTGTTATTTATATTTTAATAATCTTTTCATCTACACTCATGTTCATAAATTAAGGATAATTGAAAATCACACAGAAATTGAGCTCTAAAATAAAAATTTCACCTGTAGAATTATCACAAACATCTCGAAGAAGAATACGCAAATTACAGGAAACCACCAGATGGCGCGGATAGTACGTCACAATGACGAGAGTGCAAGAGAGGGGTATATAAGGAATGGTGGCAAAGAAGTAAAATGGTTCATAAGCGCTTTAAAAGCCTTTCAGTGCCATAACATTATAGTTATGGCACAAAGGAAGCATTTGGATAATTTTTTACGTGGTAGAATTATCGGATGACTGGAATGTGGACGTATCCAGCTGGAAGTATCCGAGGAACTTGGAATCGCCCAGAGTGCCATCTCCAGGCTTTGGCAACGATTCCAAGATGATGGTAATGTGAGTAGATGTTACAGCACAGGTTGCCCCCGACTTGCAACGCCGAATGAGGACCGGTATTTAGCAGTTACTGCTAAAAGAAACAGACGGAGCACAGCATCAGACCTGTCTCGTCAGCTCTCTTCAGCTACCAGTACGACAGTTTCAATACAGACCGTGTACAGACGCTTAGGGCACATTGGTCTATATGCTCGTAAGCCTGTCAGATTTGTGCCACTTACCGCAACTCACTGTCACCTGCGATTAACCTGGAGTAGAGAGCATGCATTGTGGACACCGCAACAGTGGTCTGGTGTGATGTTTTCCGACGAGTCCAGGTTTAGTTTGCAATCTGATTCTCGCCTGACTTTCATATGGAGAGTGCCAGGTACCCGTTACCACCAAGAGAACACCATTGAACAACACCGTTACGGTGGTGCAGGATGGCTCGTTTGGGGAGGAATTATTCTTGGTTCCAGAACTGACCTGCATGTTCAGAGTGTAACGATGACAGGCCACATCTAACGCGATGTCATTCTGGAACAACATGTACGTTTGTTTCGGGGCGCCATGGGTGCAGAATTTCTGTTTATGGATGACAACGCCCGTCCTCACCGTGCAAACATTGTAGACGAATGCCTTCAATTGGAGGATATCACCCGTATGGATTTTCCAGCATACTCACCGGACTTGAATCCAATAGTGTATGTGTGGGATATGCTTGGCCGACGAATTGTAGCCCGTCAACCCCCTCCCACCTGTCAACCGGAACTTTGGAGGGCATTGCTTGATGAGTGGTGTAATATTCCCCAAGATCAGATTGATAATTTGATACTCAGCATGCCTAGGCGTTGTAAGGCTTGCATTGCATCGTCCGGGAGACATACTCCATATTAACCATCATGCTACCCATGTTATACTGTTTTTTGTAAATAGATTCTTTTTTGAAATTTGCTCCAGGGAGTAAAAATCGCAATTTTTATTAATTATGTCAAACATATAGCATCTTTTTTGCTCTTTACCTTTTGTGTAATAAATAGACTTTACAAATAAGACAAATTTGTTTTGCTTCTGTCTCTTTCTTTGCCTGAACTCCATTATCCTTTATTTATGGACAGGAGTGTACATTGGCGAAACAGTCTTATGGTGGTCAAATTCATCTGCCTGTTCACAAATTTCGAGACAGTAGAGGCTTTCTTTTTAAGGGATATGATTGCCAGCTCTACAGTCATATGCTGGAACCTGCAGTTTAAAGTGGATTCAGAAATTCGATCCGTGGATTCGAATCCGAAACTTACGGCACTGAAAGACTTAAAATTTTGTAGCATATAAGAAATTTGTAATTATTGCTTTATATAATAAATTAGCAATTTCTTCTTCTTCATTGGCGCTGCAGCCTCATGGTGGGCGAAGGCCGTCTGGCTACTGGCAGACTTCTAGACAGTAGAGATTTTCTTTTTATGGGGTAACGTTGTCCACCTTACGATGAATTCTCTACAGCCATATTAGAGCAGAACCCACTGTTTTGAAGTGGGTTCTGAACCACTACTCCATGGCACCGCCGGGCCTCGAACCGAAAATATATAGCAGGGAACCCCAGACTGCAAGTCACTCTGCCTCGACGCCTCATTTTAATTATGTAAGGAGTAATATAATTACATGTCTAAAACACAATAGCGTGAAGTACCATAATGGATGGATGCCTCTTTTTTTTGCTCTTTGTCTTAGATGTCTAGCTTCAAAATCTCATAAGCAAGGCTGATTCGATGATTCCCTGTATATGCCAAGATAGACACTATAAATCCGTGGTTGAGAAATCCTTGCGCTAGATTGTGGAAGAGATCGACAGCCAAGTATATCAGTTTATATTATTTAGAAAATTCTTCTTCATTGGCGCAACTGCCCTACGATGGGCCAAGGCCGTCTGCTTACTGGCAGTTTTCAAGACAGAAGATGTTTTCTTTTTACAATGCAAGGTGTCAGGCCTACGCCCAAAGTTAGGTAATAGTACTATCAAATTCCACATTCGTTCATTCACTGAAATGTAAGAAGTTTTTCTGAATATTAAAAGAGGTTGCCGTAACTGTTGCTTCACTGAATTTTTATTGAGAGAACTCAATATTGTCCTTAAATATTTCAAAAATAAAATTTAAACATCAAAATAGAACTGTCCTTTAATAAAATGGGATTTAATTCTGGACGAATATTTTTATTTTCATTTATATATATGATATTTTTATTTTATCATATGGCCTAAAATATAATATTAATCAAATGTCTTCTTTTTTATTCTCATAAATTATAACTTTGTTTTGGTGGTCAAAGTGAGTGATGTCATCTCACATCTTATAGTTACTTCAACCACATGAAAATAGTTAACTAACAAGCCTTTTTTAAATCTGTCAATGCTGTGAATGAGCTGGCTGTGTGGATGTTTTCTTGATTTCGTACTGGTGTAACTCAAACGTCAACAAGATAACTTTAGAAAAGAAGCCTACGATATTAGGTTAGAAAAACATATATAACGCTATTTATCTTTACTAGAAATGTAAGACATTCTTATCTCCATTTCTTATTGCAGGCCAGATAAAGATTAATCTACTAAAAATCTGCCAATTTCAGGGCAAATGCTTTTAGGGAAATGTTCAGCTATGAGAAAAGTATTTACAGATGATATTTACTAGCACACTATTTACGTTGAAAGCACCTTTGTTTTCTTCACACTGTTTGTAATTAAGTATAAAACTTTGTTTAATGCTAGTAGATGTGATTCTGTGTTGTCCAGATAAAGTAAGTAAAACATTTTTAGTTCCCATAAAAAGAATAAATTATATCAAGTTTTTAAACTTTTAAGTACTACCTTTTTTAAATAAAAATAAGGTGGAGAACATCATAATAATTATGAGCCATTAGCTGTTATTTATGTGGAATTCAACAGACGAATATTAAAACTCTGCATTTAAAAATAAATCCCAATTACGAGTGCAGAATGACTAGCAACGATTAAAAGTAAAAATAATTTACACAAACAACACTACCAGGAGCAAAGTATCAAAAGGATGCCAAGCGTGAAATATGAATCAGACAGAGTTTTTGTTCATAAAAATGTACCACAATGTGAACAAGACTACATAACGGGATATGACGCTATTTCCTATTCATAAAGAGGAGATTTGAAAAACAAAACAAAAATATAATAAAAAAAAACAAGTGCCATTTGAGGATGTTAGCAATAAAAGTAAGGTTCTTATAATTAAAAAATAAGAAATAAATCAAACAAGAATTCCTGCCACGTTCCTGATCAAATAATAACGAATCTACAATTAAAAAAATTAACTTAAAGAGTTCTAATAATTCTGTCTTAGAAAGTACAGACAGAATAACCGACAAATTACTTTCGTTGCGAGAGAAATAATGATAAAAGGAGGAAGAAAACAAAACAAAGGAGTTTTTGATAAATAAAGATAAATAGAAATAAAAGATTTTTTTTGTAAGCCATGTTAACTTCATTCATTTTGTACAAAGTGAATTAAAATAAATATATATGAAATGAATATATTGAAAAATTATTGTATACTACTATGTCCAAAAAGTAAGTGATGGAATTTCAATTTGTTTTTCTTTTTTAGATTGCTGGCACTGTCCTTGACATCTGTGTGAAATTTGACAGTTACGCTTGGCTTTGTGAGACGCTAAAAGTGATTCCTGCGATTTTTGAAATGTCCAAATTAATTGAGCAAAGAACTTGCATTAAATTTTATTCGCAGAAATGTACAGAATGTTGCAGAAGGCATTCGGTGAGCATTCCTATATCGTAAAGAAATGTTTAGAAGTGGTATAAACAGTTCAAAGAAGACAGAGAACGCGTTGAAGACGAAGAGCCCTGTGATCGACCAACTCAACAGACGATGTTCACGTCTAAAAAATCTTCGATCTTTAAGTGTTTCATTTTGAATAAAAAAAGATACATTTGTCAAAATCAATATTTATCTCTTTTAGCTAATAATACACACTTACGTTCTTTTGAAGTATAGTGTGAAACAAAATAATCAAACAATTTTTTTATTTAATTTAATATTTAAGATTATAAAATTATAATTAAGAATCATTAAAATACGTTATTAATTTTTTTAAACATTTATATTGCTGCAGATACTTGTGTCAAAAGTAGATTATATGCCAACATCATTATAAATAAATGACGATTAAAGAGGATATTTAAATAATAATATTATAGTAGATTTAGAACAGCGAGATATGAGACAGATTACACTACATCTTGTAGAAGGAAATTTATAGTAATTGTCTTATTGTTATAATTGACATCTGGTATGACTTTCAGAGGTAACTGCTCCTCATTTATATGACATTTTATATAAAAACCAGAAATAATACCAGGAACATTTCAAATATCGATAAAGTTTGCCACACTTTGTTCTTAAGACACCAACCAAATCAGTTCCTCATTGTTTTGCTTGATAGCTAATGTATATTACCACTGCTACATGAGGGTGTCAAAATAACACACACATTGGAGTATTAGGATTGGAAAATGAATATATACTCATAAAGTTAAGTGAGAAAAAGTAGGAACTACTTTTCGAGCAATATAATTTTTTACAGCAAACCGAATTACGTGCTATAAAATTACACCCTGCATTCGAGCTTTTAATTTTCCTGACAACTTTATAACAACCTCTCTTTTCCAGATAAAAACCCAGTTATACGACGTTTGTCCAAGTGAGTAAAATATCCACTTAAGAAAACTACAAGAATTGCTTCATACCACCTGAGACTCAATCCTTAGACAAGCCCAAAACTAACAAAAAATGCCATAAACGCTTCAAACTCTATGCCCGATCTCCAAAAGAGAGAAAAGAAGACAGGCAAGAAAAAAAATCTTGCGAGTCCACCAACTACAAAACGGTTTTGTATAGTTCTTTTCACTGAACCGTTTTATGTCTTGCCAGCTTATTTTTCGACTTTATGCCGGAAGGAGAACCGCGATCAATGTTCGATCGCTGCGCCCCCCTGCGGCACTTCTATCAACATATGAGCAGATAAAGTTTAGTTTCCTGCTGTATTGAAGAAATTCCTGATAGCTGAGGCACTTGGAACATTATTCTTCTATAAAGATATCCTCCCATAACACGAAGTGTATTATAGCCAAGTCTTGTCCTTAAGGTAGAATAGGAAATCTATAAACA
This sequence comes from Caerostris darwini, assembly GCA_021605075.1. Taxonomy (NCBI): domain Eukaryota; kingdom Metazoa; phylum Arthropoda; class Arachnida; order Araneae; family Araneidae; genus Caerostris; species Caerostris darwini. The sequence continues at coordinate 11,723 of BPLQ01010542.1, read as the reverse complement.
TTTGCTTTTGGAGCTTTTCATGTTTTAAGCAAAGAAAAGTACATTACAACATTGTAGATATATTATTTATTTACATGAAATATTTTATCACTGAGTTTTGCATAGTTACAAAACTTTTCTTAACAATGTTAATCATGAATAAATAATTAATTATAAGTTGAATTTATAATAAATATAAAGAAAATTACAGCTCCACGTTTAAATGAATTTATAAAGCTACAAAGCTAAATATTATAATAATATTTCCTATAAAATTTTCAATTCATTTTCGCATTTTAATACAAACATGCAACAATAAATAAAATTTCCTTTTTTCATGAAAGATAAAAAAAGTTCGTATTACTCGTCAGAACTAAGCATAAAATTTAACTATCTCTATTGAATATTTGGTAACCCTATCCTCTACAATTATGTTATAACAAAAATCAAAAATTTATAACTTTAATAATGTTATAATAAATAATAAAAAATAAAAGCAAAGTTTAAAATTGAATAATAAAACAATTTCTATTTGTTTTGTTGAAAATTATGAATTTTAAAATGACATTTTAAGACATACCAAACCATGTTCTTGTTCCAATATAATTTCTTTATAGTTCTAAATATTGTTGTATTTTTTTACTAAGGAAAAAATATTATTAAATAGGATATATTGTAAAATAATATTGATAATATTAAAATAATAATCGCTATAAGAAATTAAAGATGATACATGAAACTACTTTTATAATATTAATAATGTTTATAGACGGTGACCTGAGACTCAATTCTTAGTCAAGCACAAAAACTAACAAAAATGCCATAAACGCTTCAAAGTGTTTTGTTTGATACATAATTAAGATTGTGAGAACGAATGTATGGTAAACAAAATTTGAAGATTGTGAGAATCAATGTATGGTAAACAAAATTTGTTTCATGTTGTAGCTTCGTTCTCATAAGGTTTTGCGTACTAAAGTAAAATTACTTCACTCATTAATTATGAATTTTATTAATCCTAATATAATTGCAATAATCATTCAACAAATATGAAATTAAGAAAATGTAGATATTTCTTAAAGTTATGAAAAAGTTAATTTGAATTGCATCCTATTTCCCCTATAACGTTAATGCATTTTACACAATATGTATAAAATTCAATAAATTCTTTGAATCGGTTGAAGATTTTAAAAAATAAATGGCAGAAATATAGCAAATTAAATGTTATTTAGACGCAATTGGAGGGGAAATGCGGTAATTAGTTACATTACACGCACCTTGTCCTTAACACATCTCAATGAATACCACTGAGGCACATATGCATAAACATGACATATAGGGCTCAGATGAAAGAACTTTTCGGTCTTCTGATACACTAATTTTTCTTAACTAAAGAGTAATTGCATTATAATATTTAGATAGTTTGATGAATAATTAAGATTGTGAGAACCACTTTATGGTAAACAAAATTTGTTTCATGTTCTAACATGGTTTTCGCAAAGTTTTGCATACTAAATAAAAATTACATCAACTTTAATTATGTATTTTAACTAAGATCTTATTAATCTTAAATCTAATTACAATAACCATTCAACAAATATTTAATTAAGAAAATATAGATATTTCTGAATGTCATGAAAAAGTTAATTTTAATTGCAGTATATATTTCTCTATAATATTTATGCATTCTACACAATATATATAAAATACACTAATTGAAATGATGATTTCCAATAGAAGGACAGAAATATAGCAGATTCAATGTTATTTAGATGCATCTGGAGAGAAAAAGCTCCAATTTGTTACGTTACACGCATTTTGTCATCAACACATCTTAATGAATACCACTGTGGTACATATACACAAACATGGCGTATAGGGGTATAATGAACTCAACTGAAAATTTTTCAGCCTTTAGATCTACTGTGCTTCTTACTGGTATGTATATAAATATTTGGCTTCTCCATTAGATATTTAAATATGTAGATATATTTTCAAATGAAGAAAAGTCAGAATTGTGTCTTTTATATCTAATTTAGTTTCCAGCTAAGAAAGCGTCTTCTTGGTGAATTAATGAAAGCACTTAGCTGCATATTTTGACAACACACAGCACTGCAGTTTTCACCATTAGTTATCAGATAACACTCACAGTATGCAGAAAGCACAAAAGACATTTCCCATTACAATTTTAGCAAATGGAATGAGATCAGTAAGCATAAATCGCTGCGATTTTTATGTTAAACATATACTGAAAATGTAACAATTATACTTCTAATATATACAACTTGCGAATAAAACAATTATACTACTTACAAACGAAATACTTCTCAAGTTCTATTAACAATAAAATGATATAAATGTTTACTAAGAGTTGTTTATGCGCCAATTCAAAATTATTTAAGACAAAATGCAGTTTACTACACGGTTAAATGAATATATAAAATTGTAATTATGATATTTATTCCTAATGGAATTTTACCTTATTTAATAATATAATAAATAATAGAAACTAAAACTAATATCAAAATATATTTGTTTAATATTTCTTATTACTTTTGATCATATTATTTATTCCCATTTAATTTTAAGTAAAATGTTCTAGAAATTTAAAAAGATTATTCCAAATATTTTGTATTGATAATGATATAAATTTTTTTTTTTTTTTAAATTTGAAACGAATTATTATAGTCTGTCCTTTTTTTTGTTGATTCTCAAACATGAATTTTTACCAACTCAGACATTATTTTTTTAACAAGTTTTCTGTTAACAGATAAACTTGAAGTTGAATTTTCATTCGAAAGAAAAGAAATTGAGAATAAAAAAAAAGAAACATTCTTTTTTTCCTTTTTGAAAAGATTTTGTGTTAAATTGTCGATGCACAGTAGTTGAAAGAACATATACCCAGTAAAAGAGCGAAAAAAAAGACTTCTTTTAAGAATATTAAGAGCTCTAATTACGGCATTGTTAGCTAGAAATAGTTTTCATTTGTGTGCTGTTTATAATGGTAAACCACATCCAAAATATAAAAGAGAACAAAACGTTGTTTCCAATTGTAAAAGATTTAAAAAAAAATTCTGAATAGTTAAAAAAAAGTTTGTTTTATGCGATATCTATTCTAATGCAAATAAAAAATAATTTTCTAATTCTGTTTCCATTGTTAAGTAATTTTTTTCCACTTTCGTTCCCTTTTTACATTAACTTAAACGATATTCTGAGTTGAATTACAGAAAAACGAGAAAGTTTATTCTTATTTAATGTGACATTTTTTGGTTTGGTACAAAAGCATCAAAAAACCAGCAAATAAACAAAAAAGAATGCTTTTATATGGGACCTAATGAATTTTTGTTTTGTAATATATTAGCTCCTTTATTTATTAAAGATTTTTTTCTATTTGTTAATGGTAATTTTAAGCCTTGAAACTCCCAAGATCTTTTATATTTTGCTAAAAATAATAGTCAAATACAATATGTACGATTTAACGTATTGTTGTTTCTTAAGTATTAAATATTCAAAGATGTTGTAGTATAATTTTATTTAAATAAAGCTGCTTTTATATTTTTCATATTGCACCTTAAAAATGAAAATTGTGTGGGCAATAATATAAGTTCAGATTAAAATTTTCAAAAATTTAAGTATGTGTTTGAAATATACTGATTTATAATTTTATTGTAAATGAAAATTTAAAATCAATTTGCATTATAAAATTTGTTTGAATTTAAAATGGCTCATAACACATAGGCTCATGATGGATTATATTAATGGCTTACATAACACTTAAAACCTCAAGTTTTTTTCTATTGATTGCCATCATACTTGATGAAACAAAAAAAAAATTAAAAATATTGTTAAGTAGTAAATTACTTCTATATATTTTAGATTTTAATTTATTACAATCGTATATTTTTGCACAATTTAAACAGTTATATAATTTAAAAGCATGATATTTTCTCATTGTTAAGGTTAAGGTGCAAATAAAAAATAATTTTCTAATTCTGTTTCCATTGTTAACTAATTTTTTTTCCACTTTCGTTCCCTTTTACTTTAACATAAACGATATTCTGAGTTGAATTACAGAAGAACGAGAAAGTGTATTCTTATTTAATGTTACATTTTTCGGTTTGGTACAAAAGCATAAAGAACAAACAAACAAAAAAGCATGCTTTTTTAAGTGACCTGAAGAATTTTTGTTTTGTAATATATTTGTTCCTTTTTTTAGTAAAAATTTTTTTTTTATTTGTTAATGGTAATTTTAAGCCTTGATAGTCCAAAGATCATTTATATTTTGCTGAAAATAATAGTCAAATAGAATATATACGATTTAATGAATTATTGTTTGTTAAGTATTAAGAGTTGTAGGATTTTGTAATATAATTTTATTCACATAAAACTCTTTTTAAATTTTTCATATTGCCCATTAAAAAATGTACATTGTGTAGACAATAATATAAAAATCAGATTAAAATTTTCAAAAGTCTAAGTAAGTATTTGAAATACATTGATTTATAATTTTATTGTAAATGGAAATTTAAATTCAATTTTCATTATAAAATTTGTTTGAATATAAAATGTCTCTGCTACATAAATCTCTCTTAAAAAATCAGTTACATAGAACTTCAAGTTTCTTTCTAAGGATTGCTGTTACATTTTTTGTCGCAAAACAATTTTTGAAATATTGTAAATTTGTAATTTACTTCTATATATATTTCAGATTTTAATTGATTGTAATCATATATTTTTTGTAAATTATAATCAATTATTTATTTTTACATTTTATTTATTATATACATATCGCACATTAAACAATATAAATTGTGAGGTCAAAAATATAAAAACATTTTAAAAATTAAAAAAAATTAAGTAAGTATTTGAAATATACTGATTTATAAATTTATTGTAAATGAAAATTTGAAGTTAATTTTTATCATAAAATTTGCTTGAATATAAAATGGCTCTATTGCATAACACTTAGAACCTCAAATTTTTTTCTAAGGATTGCTGTAACATTTCATGTTACAGGAATCCTTAAAATTTGCCATTTAAAAACAAGTTATTTTCTTATTGTTAGCGATATTTAAATAAAAGATAAAACGATAAATATAATGGTATTGAATAAAAACATGGTAATATTTAATTTTTAATGTATAATAAATAATAAAGCCTTTAAACAATACATAATTTACTTCCGACTTCTGCAGAAATAAATATTGTGAACAATGCATGTAAATAATTTATAATGCTAAACCGTTGGTCCTTTCTCATTTTAGTTTGCTGTGTTTTAATTAGATAATATATGTGTATTTATTTTATAGGACTTGTTTAATATTTCTTATGAATGTAAAGAAAATTTTATTATTTGATTTTAAAAGGAAATAAACAACAAAAATAAAAAACAAACAAATTTTATTTAAGGCTGAATAGGGATACAATCTCACGAAGAAATTTAATTGCATTTACAAAAAGTCTTTTAAATCATTATTATTTTTTCCTGTTTATTTTTCCCGTTTTATTTTTCGAGGAAAATTATTTTAAAGCCTTTTCTGAGGATTTATATTAAATTTATTGAAAACTTATTTATATAAAGTAAAATATTTCTTAATTTCAGATTTTTATTTGATTACTAAAAGATATTCAATGGATTTAAGTTAGAAGATTGAAAATAAACAAATAATAACACGAATATCGCACACTTCAAGACAATAAACATTGTTCTCTCGAAATAAACAAACACTTTTTTCTTTCGAATTTTAAAGTAAAATTCCATTCTAACAGATAAAAATCTAGTTGGAATTCGAAACATAATTCGAATTAAAAAAATAAATGTTTTGTTATTTTGTCAATAACACGGAATTATAGCTAGGAAAAATATTTCGATTTTTTTTATATAAATAATTGCATTACTGTTGGAAGATAAACAAAAAAATTCAAAAGAGTATTTTTTAGCATTTAACTTCAATGTCGATAGATTAGTATTTGTATTTTCTACAATAAAATAATTAAATGATTACAGTTTTACTGATAAAAATAATAATTACTTACCTAAAAAAAATGATGCCTTTTATGGGGATATTGTGATTGGAAAGGTATATCGATTTGCCTTGGTAAAATACAATTAATAAATATATTTTGCGAATATACCAGTTTAAAATGTTTTTGTTTTTATTTATTCATAAATTTATAATTATTTTTTAAAATACATATTTCATTTCATTTGTTTTATAAACTATCTTTGTTTCATTTATATTAAGCATAAAAAATATGTAATTAAAATAATAAAATAAGTAATCAATCAGTATAAATTTTCACTAAATTTTTTGATGTCGAAACAAATTAATAAAACTTTATTCCAGATAGTAAAAATTCCTTGAGTAATGCCATGGTTGCTAAGCTTGAATTTGAGCTTAAAGCTTAATATAGATCCTTCTAAACTTAGTGAAGTTTGAGATTAATATTTCTATGACGTTTTCCTCAAATTATTTTACATCTTATAGATTATCTTGTTCGAGATTTTTAATTAAAAGATAGAAATTTGCAAATTAATTTTTGGAAATACAATGTAATTTTATTTAGATGAAAACTTCATTTTCAAGCTGATCAACAAATCTATCAGTATGGTTTAAATATTTGTAATCTATAAATATATAAACCTTACTGATTACTATATACATTCTGGAATTAAAAAAACTAAATTTGCCTTTTACAAAATTAGCTTGAAATTAATAAATATCAAAAATATATTCTATTTTCTGCAGAAAAAAAAATATATCCTTTAAAGCCAACTTTCTTCGAATTTTATTTTTGTTTTCTTGCTCATCAGAAAAAAAAAAATGTAAACGCACGATGGAAGAAAAATAAAAATTTTTTTCAAGAATTTTAGACTTGTTTTTCCATAAAACAAATATAACGCAGCAAAGGAAGCATTTATAGAAACTCCCACAGGGATAGAAGAAAAATGCATATTTTTTCAACTAGCTAAAGCAATTTAAAAGGGTTTTCTCTAAAATAACAAAATTTCAACTTTCTCAAAGTTTGAAGAAGTTTTTATTTATTTTACGGAACATTTTGTTTTTAAGTAAGTGTGAAATGCCACCAAATACATTGTGTGGAATTAATTTTGAATTTTACCAAAAATTGTGCACATCAAAAGTAAAGGTTTCGTCATAGTGGTCTTTAAAGTTTAGATTTCCTTCAAAAAGTTACAGTAAGATGATTTTTTTGCCTAAAAGTACTGTCTTTTTGTATTGTAAGACGAATAAAAAATTTTTTTGTTACACATGAAAAAATTATTCTGTGTGAATTTCATATTTTTTTGTATTTAAAGCAGTGAATTTATATATATTTTTATTAAATATTAATTATTTAATTAGGCTTTTCTAGGTATTTGAAAATGTATGTAATTAGAATAAAAAATTCAAAATACATAAAAATTGTTGTTTTGTTGTTGTTGTGTAATTATTTTCCATTAGTTATATTTTAGCAATACTATTGTCTCCTTTTCTACTGCTGATATGAATATCGAGTTTTTCTGAGGTGCTATCAATTTTTTTAATTAGGTTTTTCCAATTGTTTATATTCGAAGTTCTATACAAATATAAGGAAATGTGTGATGCATCAACTGGCACAATAGTAATTTCCGTTGTGGTGTACTGTTTTTCATTGCTAACATGGATGTCAGAAAATAATGAACCCGTAAAGTATATTTCAATTTGAACAATGAATCAATCTGTCGTTTATTTAATATTGCATAAATATTGTTATGACTGAAACGGATCTTCTTCTTTGATTATAAAACACGTTTATTAATGTAACACAAGAAAGAGATGATGATACATGATGAGGCTATATACAGATGAAAAAATACTTGTACATGATTTGCTTATGTAACACGTACATCTTATTGATGAAAAACATTATCTTAAAAGATTCAACATTCTGGGCTAATACAACTTATTAGAAATACGAAACAAAACCAAAAACCAAATCCACCCCTTTGGCTTTTAGTTGCCGGGTTTCAAAGTGAAATACGTGATACAGGAAATAAAAAACTTATTAGGAGTGGCAACAAATATTAAGAAATGTAATTTGTTAATAATCTAAAATACTTGGATTCAAGATACAATTCTTTTTACTTAATTTTTATTAGTATCATTTTAATTAGCATACATTACGTAATTATAGTGTAAATGATATTTATTTATCAGTTAGAGCCTGATAGTACATTCTTTTTTTTTCCTGTCGTTTGAAAGCACATAAAATTTAAGCACTCCCAATTTTAGATATTGAACATATAACTATCATGGCTAAAACAGTTCGATCTCAATCAATTCCAGCAATTTTATCAGTTTTTTTATATCAACTTTATGTGTATAAAAATAAACAATTCTTATTTGGATTTAGTTTTACGAAAATTTAAAATTTGATTATAGGATTGATATTCGTAATTACACATCAAAAGACACAAAAAGATTTCTCTTGATTTTTAAAAGCAATATCATTGCCCAAATTTAGAGAAGCTTAACTGTTCTGTAACTCGTATTATTTTTCTAACCCACTTTGCATCCTATTTAGAATGTTATTATTCTTATCATTCTTATCTATGATTAAATTTTAAAGATAAAATATTGCTGTAAAGTAAAAATATTTTTAATGGAAATATTTGAAAATATTTGCAGATAAATTTATAAAGTGTATATATGTATGTGCAACAGAATGGGACGAGAAAAAAAAAGGCAAGGCCACAGCAGGCGAATCTCGCTGATTGCTAACATAAAACATACAATTTAAAAACCAGTAATGTTGTAGAACACAAAGAATAAGGAGAAACACAGAAAATTCTTGTCCTCATAGTAATGTCTTCATTTAAGAAGATGAGGGCTGATGACTTTCTGATGGAGGGCTACCTGTCTATTTAAGTTGAAATAAAGATTTTCCCCCTGAGATATACAAATATGATAAAATACGTGTACACGTTGATTATTTTGCAATAAAAAATTAACTAATTTATGATAGGCGTTTTTCCATTACAACCAAAGAAGTATTATATAGCATTCTAAGATGTAATTAACTAGACTTTTTCGTAAATGAAAGATGGCCTTATATTTTTTTATGGTAAAACTGATGTAATGTAGCTGTACGCATAGAAACAACCATTAGTACAACTGTGCTTTTATATTTTTCATATTCTACATTTCTTTGTCATCTAGAAGAAAAGATCGAGTTAATTAAAGTTCTGGGAACGCGTAGGCCGTATCATCGTTAATGATGAGGAATATGCTGCTTAAGGTTTCTGGCAAATATTGGTATGGATGTGCATTGTCTCTCTTCCTTTTGTTAAAAATGTCTTGATATATTATGTTTCAAGACAAACTATGATAAAAGGTCAATATAATAAAGAAGACATTCAATAAATCCAGATTTCTAAGATGTTTAAAGTTTTAAGTTCTTTCAAGCAATATTTGAAGAAAATGTACATAGTTAGGCATTGAACAATTAATTTCTTTCTCGCCTCCATAGTATCCGAATTGACAGTCGATTATTTTATAGAAAATATATTAATAGAAAAAACATAACAATTCTTAACAACTAATTTAAGTTCTCTTTTTTTCAACGAAGAATTATAGTTGATGGTATATTTGATATACCAGGAGGTTCTGACGGGACAGAAATTTTCAAAAATTAATATTTTGAAAATTATTAGAAGTTGCACCAAATCGGGTTTCAGTGTCTGAATTTTTTTTCCTCGTGAAAGATAGCTAAGTAGATTTGAAGGATATCAGTTACTGAAAATATATGGATTGATTTCACTGGATTTCTTCGATTTATTAGTTTTGTTATAAGTTAGAGCTTATTTATTTTTTTTTGATATAATTTTTTCAAAATTACCCAAGTCCTACTATCTTGTTTCTTTGCTACTGTACATAAAACCCTTTTATATTCTTTATTAATTTACACTTAGTCTTTCAATCAGAGGAACTAGCCAATCTTTGAAATTTGTTGTGTGTTTACCTATAGGACGATAACAATTTAATGGAATTTTTGAATTAGTGAAATCCTTTGAATATTTTAATTTTTAAAGTTTATTTAGAATAATTAGTGCATATATTCTATTTGTATTGCATGTTTAAAATGTTTCTTTTATAGGAATAAGTTATATTTGCACATATGATCTTTAAAATATAAGGTATTTTTTTTATCAAAACTACCTGATATTAAAAAGATCAATTCTAAAAAAATAATTAAGCCGATATCAAAAAATATTTTATTAAAAAAATTAGTACTCATTGGTTTTCCATACATTTGGTGTCACGAATTATTTGTCGTCAGTTTGCATAAAAAATAACAGTATGCATATTGAAAATATGCATAGTAAAAATATTAATAATATATGCACGTAATATGTAATATGTATGTGATATAAATGTCTATGTAATGCCTATATTAACAGGCATTCACCCATGATTTTCACTTAGATACTCAGAAAAATAAAGCATAAGAGTTTATGAAAACTCAATAGATCATTCTAAAATATAAATAAGGGAAAAGATATTCGTAGTTATATATTAATTATTTTATTCATAATTTTTCACGTTGCGCTCAATTGGTTTAAATACATAAAAAGAAAATATTAAAACTAAGAACTTAGATATTATTTAAATTAATTATTTTTGAGGTAATTATTTATATGAAAAATTTAAAAGGGCATATTGTTCTGGTGTAGAATTTATTCCATATATTTATTCAATTTATTTCAGTACAGTGAAGAACTTCAGAAAACGTTCTTTATAAGAAATGATATTTATATTAAAGAGCTTTTTAAATTCATCCATCTTCTAAGAATATTTCCAGGAAAACAAATTTTCTATATGAGGTTGTTTTTACATTTTAAAGATTGAAATGTATCTGAAAAATTTCTTAAAGATTTATACACATTTCTATTGTTGATATAGTTTAAAACATATGAGGAAAATAAATATTTGTGAATATTAAATGAATGAAAATTATAAATAAAAATTATAAAGAAAAATAAAAATGTTCGATATAACTTATAAATTATTTATTAAATAAATGTTTTTAGAATTTGTAACATAATCAATTTTTATGCTCAAAGCAAACAGTTACTCAATTGCTATTTTTGAAAATTTAATCTTACAGTAAAAATTTAAGTTTTATCTTGAAAGAATTATAAAATCTTTCGTATTGTAAGCTTAATAACATTGTGTTTTGTTGCCAGATAGAATATTGTAACAGATATTCAGAAAAATTAATTACATTATATTAATAATTGATTTTTCTGAATGTCTATTACAAATGTATATAACAATTTATATTTTTACATATAATTATATTATGCATTATTCATATATGAAGATAGTTTTAATAAGTACATATTATTACAGACCTATTTAACGATGTCATAAATTTAAATAATTGAATTTTTATAAATTTTATTAATCTATTTCAAAATATTTATCAATAGAGCGAAATTACTTAACTGTGTTTTAAGAATCTTATTATTATTCAAACATTTCTGATAAATGAGGTCATTGAGGAAATGAATCATTATAACATAAATAATAAACAATGTTCCTTAATGCATTTATTACAAAATTCTAAAAATCATCTTTTATTAAAGGGGAAATTTATACTTATAATGGGCTTATTAGGACGAAACCTCGTTGATTGCTTTTTAGTTGTGCCGAAAAACTTACTTAAAAGTCCAAATAATTTTTGTTTAAAATGAAAGGCAAAAT
>BPLQ01010541.1:0-16907 GCA_021605075.1 Caerostris darwini | reverse complement strand
AAAATATCAAATTGATGAGACTAAATATTAAAAAAATGATATTCATGAATAAAAATATAAAATTCATGAAACTAAATATAAAAAGAATGAATATTCACGAGTAAAAAGATCAAATTCTTTGGACTAACTATAATAAAATGAAAATCCATACGCCAAAACATCAAATTAACAAGATTAAATTTAAAAAAAAATATCAAATTGCTGGAAACTATGGAAACCCATAGTTGAAACCCACACAACAGCAATTGAACAATAGGGGTAAATTTTCCAATTCTTCGGTTGACCTTTCCTGACAAGTTCTTATCAAATAAACCCCAAAAGAAGAAAAAAAATAAATAAACCTCAACAAAACAGACGATTTTTATTTCGAACAAAGGGCCAAGGACCGCCCTTTCGAGTCCACCCTCTATGTGACAAGAAGAAATGTTGGTTGAAACGAAGAGAGAAAAAAGCAAAAGCTATCTTTTTGTAACTAAGGTAAATAAAAAATGAAGTCCATCTCTGCCGGCGTTTCTGGAAGAGAACTTCGCTGCAAGGAGAGACGCGAACCCTTCACTTGAAAATAAACCTCCCCGAGTCCATTATTCGTCTATTTATGAGTGAATTCTTCAGCTCTCTCAAACCACCGACGGATGCAAACTTCTCCACTTGCTTTTTACCGACCAATCTCCTGGGAGAACCCCAAACTCCCTCTTTCTGCTGCAGCACTCTAATTAAGCCAAAGAACTCCCCCCCCCAAGCGTGCGCTGATTTTAAGAGGAGCTAATTAAATCATACCGCGTCTTCTCCGGATCCGTGGGTGTCGGATTCTATTATCCGAATTAGGCCCCCTGCAAGTTTATGGGAGGACGCCTTTTTTCTTTCTGCCTTCCTTCCTTCGCTTCATTCAAACTGCGCATCAAAGATTGGAGTGAAGGGAAAAGTTGGACGTTTTTTTCTCCTGCTGTTTGTTGTGACGGATGTGGGTCTCTGGTGTAAAGTTGGCTTCTCTTATGAGTCGTTTTAGATGAACCTGTTTAGTATCAGAATTGGAATTTCGTTACGAGATCTTTTCAGCTTGTTGATTGGAATTCAGAGATCATGAGTTAGCTAATTAGGTTTCGATTGGAGCCAGTGTATCGGACGGGTGCTTACGAATAGGATGCGTTTCCTGCGATTTTGTAAATGGGATATTTCCTTCAAGCACTTACAGACTTATTTAGTATTCAAATCAGGAAGGCAGAGGTGCAGACGATTTTCTTATATCTCGTCTCCTCCATTTAAAGGAGAAGACATGGAGGGAGGGGCTTTATTGAAAGAGTTTCAGTCATTAATTAAATACTGGGAACCTATCCAATATGAGATGTTTATTTTTTACAGTGCCTTGTATTTTATTACAAACTAGAACATCAAAATGTCTCTCAGTGAAGTGTTGTTCATGATGAGAAATTGACAGAATTATAATAAATTAGTAAATTCCGCTGAATTTTTTAAAAATTGTGCTCAACGAAGAACATGTAGTTCAGTAAAGTACCCATTTAAATTTTAACTTCTGAACGGGAAGTCTACCCCTTTTAAATAGTGAGAGGGGGGCTGATGGCAGAGTAAATAGCGCTCTGACTCTCTGTACCACAAGCTGCGATGGATGTTTGTAGTGGTTCGGAATCCCCTTTAGACCATAGGTCCCGGTCCTAATAGCATCGTAGAGCGTTGTGGGTATAGTGTGACTTACGTCCGTAGCCTATCTGCAAGCTAGACGTGCCCCCACCGGATAGTGCTCCCTGAGTCACAGTGGTATAATCTTTGCTTAGGGCATAAACATTAATTGTCTCTGTATTGCCAACTGCATTAGAATAAAAAAAACTTTTTAGATAACAGTACGTGTTTAAAAAAAAAAAAAAAGCATGTTACTTCATTGTTTTCATCCATTTATGAAAAGGACAGGAATTTAAATGTATAACTCGCATGCCCTTATACTTTTCTGGAGAACAATTGTGCTTCAGTGTCTTTGGTATTGATTACAAATAAGAATGAAATTATTGTCAGGATTTTTAAAAATGTATATTCATTTTTATTTCTAATGCAGTTTGAAATACATAGACAGTTATCTTTATGCAACCATCATTTGCACGTGCTTCAATTATTCTAATGTGTTCCGATACAAATTTGATCACTTATTTATTCACTTTTGAATTCGACCACTATACATAAGAAAACTTAAAAATTTGTCTGTCATAAATAGTTGACAGGACTCTAAGAACACATGGTAAGTTCTGAGATACGAATGCTAATGTGGCATTAAGTTGCTGTAATGCTGCTGGCAAATACTTAGACAGTTAACTTTGATGCCATAAGCAAGGTCTGCACCGCTGCCACTCATTGAGCACCACCCAGGGAGCACGTGTAGCTTGAAGAGTTACAGGACGCGGAGTAACACTACCCCCACAAGCTTATTATTGCTTTTTATAGCTCGCTGCTAAGGATAACTCCTTGGGGGACTAGCAACATTCAATGTCATTGTAATACATCTGTCGTATGAAAAAACAGCTGTAAACACCCTCTTGTAGGCCTGATTGTTGGATCGAATCATGGTTCAGTGGCAACGTACAGAGCTAGCGTGCAGGAGGGCCGAGGTTAGAATCAACTGTTGACATCACAACTTTCAGAAAGGCAGTTTGATTTGGTTTATTTTGTCGCTCTACTGTCATTTTGTGCATACTTTAGGCTAACTAGAATGGGACTTACAATTTTAAGTGGATTCCGAACCCTTCACAAACATCCATGCCACAGCCAGGATTCGAACTCGAAGTTTGTGGTACCAAAGACCAGAATGCTAACCAAACTGGCTTTCAAGCAGGAAAGAAAAAGACTCAATGGAAACTGTAAGAATGCGTGTAAATGTCTTGGTGGTGGTTGTTTATATACCCGGCCATTTCAGAGGTCATATGCCACTGTAATCAGAGTTACCCAGTACGAGTGCAGGAGAGCTTGGATTCGAGTCCACTGGAGGTGTTCGCTGCCATCACTGTTTTCAGAAACCGCGGAGAATCGAAGAAGATTATAGCAATGTATGTAAAAGCATCTCTCTTCGAGAGCCAGGTTGCCTGCTTTAAGGTCTTCCATGAATTTTCCCAAACGGCACACCAGTGCTGTGTAGTCCTCTGGGAAGACATCTTCCCCCACTCCTCATCGCTTGTCGATGGAAGGTCTACATGAGGGGCGCCACCGGCATTCCACCTTTACCTTTCTCACTTGCCGGGGGCACATAGCCCTAGGTATGGGGGAAGGTTGAATTGCGGATGGATCTTTATCTTTATTATTGGGGCCTGAATAGCCGGGAGTCTAGAGCTCTTTTTCACATATGATATATAATGTTGAAGAAAATTCTCACTCTTTTGTCCATGTTACCGCAATTTTCTAATTTTTTTCTTAACTTTTGGAACTAGCCGCCTGTAATTTTGCTAGGATGATGAATTTCTCATTTCGCCATCACTTAAAAATTAACAATGAGAGAGTTGAGGTTACAGAAGGCGAGCAGATGTTTCCAACATTCATGCGATTTTAGTAAAATAAAAATTGAACGCAAGGAATACAATATAGAAATTTTAATGATTAATTTCAGAAGAGAGGAAGCTGTCAGAAACTCCACGGAAATATAAATTTGTAATAAAAGTAATATTCACACCTAAAAAGTACAGATTGCTAAAAATAAAAAACAATAATTATATAATGTGGGATATTTATATTCAAAATAGTAAATGTAAATAATTATAATGTTCAATATGGTATAATTCTAATTTGCAATTATACTGTTGTTCTAATGCAGTTGACAATAGAGAGACAGTTAATCCTTATGCCATAGCATAGGGTGCACCGTACGTTACTCATTAAGCACTACCCAAGGGCCAACTGTGGCTTGAAGATAGGCTACGGACGAAGAGTCACACAACCCCCGCAACGCTCTACGATCCTACTAGACCGCGATTTACAGTTTAAAGCGAATTCCGAACACCTACAAACATTCATGGTACCACCGGGACTCGAAACCGAAACCGGTGGCACTAAGTGCCATAGTGCCAGCCCTCTGCCATCAGTCTCACGTCATTTAATAAACTAATTAATCTATTGGATTTATAATTCATGCATTCCATAGGGTATTTAACTTTCGTTAAAATGTATTTAAATCAACATCGTAAAACCTAAATAACACGTATCATTATTTAATAAAATAGCATTACAAGTTTAAAAATGACCCAAAACTAAACAACATTTGTTTTCTCGCTTATATGCTTGCAACCTGCATACAAAAAAAAAAAATCGCAAATTTATATACAAAATTCCAGACTACATCATGCATTTTTTCCAACAGGGGTGAAAGAATTATTTGCGAGTAACATAACTCAAGTCCATTTATTGATTAAAAGTCAAGACATATTGCTATTTTTTCTTTTTCTTGTAATAGAACACACTATGACTGCTACTTAGTTAAAATATCGAACTCGAAAGAATGTGCTTTATAAGAACATGTTTTTCTAGGTATACAACGTAAAGATTCTTAAGGCATAAATTACATTATAGTATCTCACAAGGGAAAAAAAATTTCTTGGATGATAAATTTCTGATTGTGCCATTACTTAAAAATTAACAATAAGAGAGTGAAGGTTACAGAAGATGAGCAGATGTTTCGAACATTCATTGGATCTTAGATGATTAAAAATTGAACTCACTTTAAATATTTTCTGGAAAAAAGGGATGTGCATTTATGTTTTTAAAAGTAGTACATTTTTGACACACAAGGAATGTAATAGAAAATTTTCAATGATTAATAAGAGCACAGAGAGCAATAAGCGCTAAGAAAATAAAAAATTTCAAAAAAAAGTAATACTCACACATAAAAAATACATATTACTAGAAGTATAAAACAGTAGTTTTACCGGGTGATTATAATTAAAGTCCCCCTTTCAAAATTCTTTTTTGTCAAAAAAGAAACACTCATCAGAATGAGTTCACATTTGAACTGAAGATTCTTCAAGAAAGGAGAAACGGTACTGCGTCAAAAGAAAGTTCCAAAATGTATATATAGGTAATGCTGTAAGCGGCCTTAAAAAAGTGAATTCGGCTGCCAGTGATAATTTGAATCGAAATGGCAGTGTATTTGGCACGAGTTGCACATTCAACCCACTGTAGTCTTAGATGTGCTGGATTGTTTCGATTTTTGGACGGAAAAAATAACTTCCGATGCGTTCATCAGTTGTGACACTGTGAGTGGAAACCCATACAAAAAGGGAAGGTGGTACCCAATTGCATGGGAAAAATCGATGTAATTTTATTTTGGATGCCGTACCGTTTCCCCCTCCTTCAAATATCTTCAGTTCGAATGTGAACTCATTGTGACGAGGGGTTCCTTTTTAACAGCCTTTTGAAAGTGGAACTTTAATTATAATCACCCTGTATAATATGTGATATTTATATTCAAAATAGTAAATATAAATAATTATAATGTTCATTGTGCTACAATTCTAATTTGCAATTATGTTATGTGCTATAATTGTAATTAACAAAATGGATGTAATATACATATCTTCTATTAGTTAAAAGGAATTTTGATAAAAACACAAAATTGCAGAAAATTTTTTTTCGACCCGGCTGCATAAAATCAATCATTGTTAGATTTCATTTGCAGAATTAAATTGTTCACAATATATTCATCCTCTTAAATGCACAATTCACTTTTGCAGCACTTTTTTTTCTTACAAGAAGAGTTTTAGCATTTCATGCCCAGGACAAAGGAATGTATATTTTTTAACAAGTCCATAATAACAACCCATCACTCAAATTTGACAATAAACCAGCTTTAGTGTGGGTTATATTGCATGCAATGAGTGTTTTGCACTCATGCGAACATCCTTTCGCTCAAGTCTGACGATGGATATTCGGTACCTTACATAATGAGACTCAAGAAATGAGCAAAAGTATATACGACCTTCACAAATTGAAACAACTACAGATGGAATATGAACTACATCATGAGTTGTTCCAACGTGATGGCTGATAGAACACGAGCTGAGAAATGTCTACTCTAATAAGAATAAAAGGAAGCTGACACACCTCTCTTGACGGATTGTCTTAAAAGAGGTTTTTGGTGAAGAAGAAGAGTTCTGCGAAGAGTCCACTTGGTCCACCACCAAGAGTCCACCAAAGCAACGCTCTACGGGAGTATTAGACAGGGACCTACGGTGTAAAGATGGATTCCGAAATACTACAAACATCCATGTCACCGCCGAGGTTGTTGTAAAAAACACGTACCGACACTATTAGTTTAATAAAAAAAGCGTCTTCGTAAAAGGACGCATCGAAAACATATATTTCAGACAATACGGACATGACATGTAATTCTTTGGAAAATAACAGGTATTTGAATTAAAAGTTAATCAACATCCTTAATGCTTCATTCCTATTATAAATGAATAAATAAACAGAGCCGCCGTGCCTGAATGGGTTGTTTAATAAGTTTTGAAACATTTGTTTGAGTTACAATTCCAGAAAAGACCCCGCACCTCCCATCTCCCTTCCAAACATAACCTCCTCTGATTGAATTCTTAGAACGCTGGCTTAAGAGAAACATTTCAGAGAAAATCTTTTCGCTCCGTGTCACGTGCTCTGTGTTCCAGAAGTATGCGGAATTATTTGTGAAATTAAGTTTAATTATAGTTTTAATTAAGTCTTAGTCATTTAATGACCCGGGAAGGAAGGGTTCGCACTTCCCTCCCCAAGACAATTCAAATCACAATTCTCGAAAGCGCCCCCTCTCTGGACTGTCCTCAGGGGTGGTAGGGTGCGTTCGTGAAGTTTGAATGGTTCGAGTCGCTTGCGATTCGGGAATAAACGAATCGTTCCCTTTCCTCCAGCTGTGTTTTGGAGAAAATTCTGATGTGGTATTTCTTAAATTCAAAAAATCAAATGGCTGAAAGAAGGTTCAAACATCCAGGGTGATTCAATTTATAACGAAGTCAGTTATTCGATATTATTATGGACTTCACAGAATGAAGCTGCAATTCACAGTCAGAATAAATGAATGAATATTTTACCTTTATAGGAATCTATCCAGTTCATAAACAAGGCAGTTTAATGAGTGTCAGGTTAGAAATGAATAGATGAAATTCAAATGAGGTATACATTAGTTTAGTTATGATTAGCTCAAATTAAAACAGGTATTATTAGGTAAATTTAAAACAAGTAAAAATTAGTTTATGTATTATTAGATCAAATTAAAACAGGTATGCATTAGTTTAGGTCTTTACCTAATTTGACCTAATTATTAATATTATTATTTCTATGAAAAATAATACAAAATCTAATGTATTCAGATATGATTATGCAATATTTTTTTAATGCAGCTGGCAATACAGAGACAGTTAATGCCATAAGCGAGGACTGCATTGACGTTATTCATTTAGCACTACGCAGGGGGCTGCGTGTAACTCGAAGGTAAACTACAGACGCGGACTATACCTACTACTACCCCAATAAGCAGAACTATAACTATTATAAACTATATTATAATAATATACAACTGTATTAACTATATATAACTTTAACCCCTTTTAGCGGAACTATAACTATTTCCTCCGCAACGATCTAACAACGAATACCAATCATATGAGACCGGGACTCAAGGTTTGAAGTAGAATTCCGAATCACTATAACGAGATATGGCCTGGCACCCATGGCATGGCCGGGCCTGGAACTCCCAGTCCGGTGTTATTCCATGTCCGTAGTCTATCTTCAAGCTACACGTGCCCCCCTGGGTAGTGGTCAATGAGTAACGTTGGTGAAGCGCTTGCCTTAAAGTGTAAAGATTAACTGTTTATGTATTGACAGATGCATTAGAACAATATATTACTATCAAGATGAATCATTATTAAATTTATTAAAATATGCCATAAGAATTATAAAAATTTCGAATATTATTTAATATTTTATATGGAGTTTGTGATTGAAATGTCTCCGAATCCATTCTCTGACCTTCGTAAATTCAATTTGCAGATAGACGGAACCGTTTAGCAGATTGCGTCACGTAACAGGGCCGGCTGCGGTGTAGGCCCCTCATCGAACTGGACGGCAACATCATCATTTCAGTCCCCATCATTAACGCCCTTCTGAATCTTCCATCATAACGCATTGTTATTCGAGCGCTCATTTCACTCACCAAGTCAATCAAGTGGATTTCACTGCGGTTCGGCTGATTCGTGCCACCCATTAAGATTCGAACAGGGTGCTTGATTAATTGAGGACAATTGGCTAATGAGGAGATATTCTGCAGACATTTATATGAAACCACGAAATAAAATCTGGGGCCAATGGATTCGGATTTTCCTTCTTGATTTGATCGCAAAAAAAGGTACTGTTGCAAATTATATTGTGTGATTTTCATGAATGATTGTGATCATAATTTTATGGTAAAGAAAATAAATCAAATGTACATTATGTCGAGGTCACTGTCTTACAGGATCGTAGAACGTTGCGGGGGTAGTGTTACTCCGCGTCCGTAGCTTACCTTCAAGCTACATACACCCCCTGGGTAGTACTAAGTGAGTAACGTCGGGGCAATCCTTTCTTACGGCATAAAGATTAACTATAACTAGTATTTCCAATATAAAATATATCGACATTATATATAAAATATATCGACATTATGTCGATAAAATTTCTTTATTGGAAAAAATCAATACCGAAAGTAAAAAACAGTTTAGTATGGTTTGGTTTGTCGCTCTACAGTCATCTTGTGCACACTCTGGGCTAAGCAGACCGGGACCTACAGTTTAACATGCATTCCGTACCTTAAACAAACATCCATGCCACAGCCAAGATTCGATCCTGAAACTGGGGTGCAGTCAGATTGCCAGTTTAGTACAGATAAAAGCGAAGCTGTATTAAGATTCTGATATTTGCACGACGAATGCATGCCTGACAAACAGAATTCGCATCGATCAATTCTTATAGCATCAAGCAGTAAAGACGCTAAATTATTAGAGAGCAGCATCTCAACTCACTTACACGAGAATAACAACTCAACTGGCATATCAACGCCAACTGCCAAAACCTTTTTAGTAGCTTTCCCCATGGCTTCGAAATTTTTTGAGCTATTTTTTTCCACAGGGTTCATACAAAATACTACTACTATACTACACTACACCACATTGTGCCTAGAGCTGAGTTACCCCTATACGGTTTGGGATTAATGTGGATGGAAAATCGAACCTAAGGCCGTTTTTAAAAATGTAATTTAGTTAATTTTTTGGTACCATTCATTTTAAGTCATAAAAATGTTCGTAGCTTGAAATACTAGTAATTATCCATAGTATGTAATTTTACACCTGACTTTATACATTTTTCCCTGACTGTAGAACGCCAGTAGCAGATTCAACATCCTTAAGTGTAGAGGCGACATTGCGATTACTACTACTGCTACACTACATTATTGTGCTAGAGCTGAGTTGCCCCTGTACAGTTTGGGATGATGTGGATGAGAAGTCTATTTGGACTCTTTGACGCTCTACGGTCCTATGAGACCGAGATCTGCTGTTGAAAGGGGAATCCAAACGTGAAGCCTGTGGCACCAAACGCTAGAGAGCTATTCACTTGGACATCAGGTCCCATGGAAACAAAAACACAGAAATAATATACATATTGCTGCATTTTTCTCCCTTTTAAATGTATATATATGTAGTATGGATATTTTGTCAGTGGTTCGGAATCCACGTTAAATTGTAGGTCCTGGTCTAATGAGCCCAAAGTGTGGAAAAACGCTCTATGGCACACCAGGTCCGATAGAGCAACGAACCAAACATCGAACCCGTTTAAATGATGTACGCCTTTAAGAGGCATCTGTCTTAATTCCGTGTTCAATCAGGCTCTTTTCCTCTCGAAGAAGGGTGCGGATCTTTAGGCCTTGAATTTGTTGTTCTAAAGCTGCTGGCAATACAGAGACAGTTCATCTTTATGCCATAAGCAAGGGCTGCATCGACTTTACTCACTTACCCAGGGGCCCGTGTTGCTTGAAGATAATCTATGGAGGCGAGTCACTCTACCACAACACAACGCTCTACGGACATACGAGACTGGAATTTAGGGCTTAAAATAGATTCCGAACAACTAAAAACATCCATAGCACCGCCGGGACTCAAACCCGAAACCTGTGGTGCCGAACGCCACACTAACGAATACCTCATGTTCTTATCGAAATTGTGTGAAGCGTTAGGAAATATCTGAACTAATAAAAACAATTCTGTAGGCCAGATCGCAAAAGTCTGTAATTTTAAACTTCTGCCATTTACGCTATGTATTTGGCGTGTTTTTAGAGTTACATACCATTTGATGCAATGATTTTAATATAAAAAATTATAAAATAATCATTTTAAAGAACAAATATTTGTGAAACAATTAATTAACAAAAAAACTGGCAACTGGTAGAGTACCCATGGGGATAGACCCATTAACCTTCTCGTCCTAACCTCTAAACCTAACCTTTATTAATTAGCTGCTTAAAGTTAGTGTATAGTAAAAAAATAAAGTTTCTAAAAATTAAAAAAAATATCAAATAAATAAAAGTAAGATAAAAAAATTAAAAATAAAAAGTTAAAGTTAAAAGAATTTAAATTTAGAATTCGGTACAATTGGGAGAAAAAGAGATTATTTTAAAAAAAGAGTTTTTGTTAGAAATGTTCAATCACAATGAATGTGTTGATTAATTAAAGAAAAAATTCATTTAAAATTATAAAAAAAATTATCAATATTTTTTAAAAAATGATTAATAAAACAAACATGGTTTTTAACTGTATATGGTTAAAATGGTTAAAATATAAAAGTTTACATACCTTAAAAATAATTTAACACTAACTGTAAGACGTTATTCATGCTTTTTATAATTATTAACGTTCTTTTTTCTCTAGTTTGAATAATGTTAGAACCATCTCATCATTCATAGTTAAGCATAAACCAATATTTTCCTTTCCATTTCTAATGCAGCTGCAAATACAGAGGCATTTCATCTTCATGCCATCAGCAAGGACTGCATCGATGTTACTCGCTTAGTACTACCCAGAGGGCACGTGTAGCTTGGAGAGAGGCTACGGACCCGAGACACACGCCACCCGCAGTGCTCTAGGATGCTATTAGACAGGGACCAACGGTTTAAAGTTAATCCCGTACCAGTAAAAACATCTATGGCACCACCGGGACTCGAACCCGAATCCTGTGTGCACCGAGCTCCAGACACTCGGCCTCTCACTGGGTAGCCATTGACTGTCTGATGCTCTTCTCGAGGTTGTGTGAAGCGTTGGGAAATATTTCAACTCATAATGCCAATTCTATCGCCAATATCGCCAAAGGCTCTATTTTTAAATGTCTGTCATTTAAAGTGTGTATTGGGCGTGTTTTTACAGAGTTAAAAACCATTTAATGCAATGATTTTAATATTAAAGAATTATAAAAATAATCATTTTTAAAGACCAAATAATTGTAAAACTATTAATTAACTAAAAATATAAAAGCTTGCATATCTTAAAAAAATTTAACGCTATTATAATTATTAGCACTCTTTTGCATAAGTTAGATAATAGAATACAATAACTCGCCCATTTCAACCTTTAACCTTGAAGTTAAACCAAAAATGTATAATTTTTATCTAATGGAAAGTATTTTTATCTAATTGAAATGAAAAGTATACTAATAGCCTCACACAGAAAATAAGATCTATTAATCTAACTTTATTCTACAATTACGACCTTCAAGTAATACAATAGTACTGTTGAACTTGATATGGACATCATCCATTTAAAAAGAGATGAATGAAGCAAAGACATCTGGAGCCCCAAAATAACCGCAATGGGCCTTTTTCCGAGACATGCAATTCCATCTTTCTTTTTAATTTGGACAGAAAGGATGAAAAATGAATTTTAGACTGAAGCTTTTATTCGTACATTTTGTTCCTTTTTTCAACATGATTTGACCTTTCATATATATATATATATACATATAAAACCTTTGTACGTTTTTTCTTAACTGTTTTTATTTTATTTAATTTTCTTAATTATCAATCACTCCAAAGAAATAAATCGATTTTTGAGAGCTAAATTTTGTATTTTTTAGCTAAAAGATTTTCTGAACAAAATGTGGATTGCGATCCATTGCATCTTCATTTCTTATTACGGCATCATATTGAAAAGAAATCATTTCGAATTAAAAAAAAAAACATAGGATAGGAACACCCCAAATATAATTTATTTATAAGAATATCACCAAACTGTACTGTATATACTGCTCTCGTACATTGATTTTTCTGAAA
The DNA here is from genome assembly GCA_021605075.1 of Caerostris darwini. Classification (NCBI taxonomy): domain Eukaryota; kingdom Metazoa; phylum Arthropoda; class Arachnida; order Araneae; family Araneidae; genus Caerostris; species Caerostris darwini. Next base: position 4,582 of record BPLQ01010541.1, on the reverse strand, counting down.
TATCAGGATATATTAGAGCATCGAATGTATATATTTTGGATTTTAGCTGATTTTCACTATTAAAATGCACAATTTCAATATGTATATAGAAACAAAATTATTTGAGATTATTGTTATGTCCTTCACATCAAAAGAGAAGTTGTTCTAATGCAGCTGGCAATACAGAGACAGTGAATCTTTTATGCCATCAGCAAAGGCTGCACCGCTGCCACTCCTTGAGCACTTCCCGGGGAGGGGGAGAGGGAAGGGGTGGCGTGTAGCTCGAAGATAGGCTACGGACGCGAGTAGCACTACTTCATTTAAAAAAATATAATAATAATAATAAAATAAATGTGAAAATCATGCTCATTTTAATCAAATTGAAGAGCATGTAACGTTCCACACTTCATATGGTGCATTTTTTTAAAAATATCTATACAAAATAAAGATCGTCGAATAATGATGCATGGCTTCCAAAACTCGGTTCATTTGATCCTACTCATTTCAGGCATTAGTTTACTAGTGGCTACAAAGTAGCTCAAACAGTGGAATTCTGTTTTTTCCCTATGTGGTCTCATTATTGAATGGCTACCTCTTCCTGATTGCATATCGTAAATTGATTTCCTACTCTCGTCTAAGGAATTAAAAGAAGGCGCATTTAAAATACCGCGAAATCAGATTCTCCATCTACAATCAGTTAAGCAGATTGTGATTCGACCTTCAGCCCCAAAGATGTCCTCCGCAGCTGAAGCCCCAATTAACCGGGAATCCAACTACAAATCCGCCAGAAAGCTAATGGAAGGCATTCATTAAATGGGTTTTGTCTTCGCTTAGATTACTGGTTCGGTGGTGTTTGAATATCATTTGCTTCATCTGTTTTGGCGGTGTTGGGTGCTATTAACGAGATCGAACATGGGCTGTTACGGAATTCCCAAACCAGTACAAAAGAGTGTGGATCGTGAAGGGTGATTCTTCTATTTTTCCTTAGGGAAGGGATAATGAATTGAATTGAAAGTTTTCTACAAATTAAAATAAAATTGCAAAATAATGTTACATGAGGAAAGAAGGAATATGCATTTATTTAGGGTCAGAATTTATTTTGGTCATTTTGTTTGTCAACAAATACATTATCCCATCGGTGGCCAACCCAAACGATCTTGTGGGCCACTTTGAAAATGCATCAAACTCCGCGGACCGCCTATAAAGTTATACATCCTCCTATTAGATTGAGACCCACTGTAGACATCTTTTTTTTTTGGAGTGAAAAATTGAATCAGAAGGACTTATTATTTTTGTGTTCACTATTATTCTTACATGTAAACATATATAATATAATAATAATGATGATTCTAAACGCACAACTGTACGTACCTAGGGAGGGTCACTGAGGTCACTTAAGGGGAAACATAGAACCTATTATATTAGAGATTCCAAGATGTGCCTTATGAGTTCGTAGAATATAATTCAATTAGTGTGCGAACTCATCACTGTAAACTCCTCAGGCACTATAGGTTCTACATTCGCAAGAATATAAATTATCAGAAAAAATGAACCTTGATTTCAAAATTAAAGAGTTATTTTTTGAGTATACGGATGTGCACATAATGTATTTTTTATAATATGGTGACCAATAGTTGGCCACCCCTGCTTTAGACAGTCCTTTTTATGTTATAAGCAAGGGTTGCACTGACGTTACTCATATAGCACTAACCAGGGTGCACATGTCGCTTGAAGATAGGATACGGACGCGGAGTAACACTAAACCCACAACGCTCTAATTTTACATTATACCGGGACGGTATAAGTGGATTCCGAACTACTACAAGCATCCGTGCCACTGTCGGAACTCGAATCCAAAATCTGGGGCCACCGAGTGCCAGAGCGCTAGACACTCGGCCAAAACATACCGGCCCTTACAAAAACATATTTAAAATGCATATGAAGCTCATTTATATTGTAATAATTAAATAGGGTAATAAATAATTACTTAAATAATGAAATAATGAGATTAATAATTTAATCCAATTAAATAATCACTTGAGCACCAAAAAAAATTATAGAAAAATGATATGAGAGTACGTGTTTGAGAATTAGTTTGATAAGGAAATTTATTATTATAATTATACATTTCTTTTATAATGAAATAATATTAATTTAATAATAATTATTATTATTTTAATATTTTATTTTCAGGTGCATATAATGATGGTTTGTTGAAAAGGAAATTCATCTTTAATTGAATTAGGAAATCTAAACAAGTTAATCCATTTCTAAACTATACACAAATGAATCTATTTTTAATTAAGAGAAGCCATTATTTGAAAAGTGTATTAAAGCAGTGATAATTTTTATAAGAATGAAATTTTAAAGTAATTAAAAAAAATCGAAAAAATATCTAATCAAGTCAAAAGAAAAGAATAATTAACATCGGAAACAGTTCAATTTTATTAATACAAAAATAATCTTTTCAAACAAAGATTAAAAAGAAAACAGAAAAACTAATCTGAAATTTTAATTATAGTAAGAGAAGATTACATTGTGTGAAAAACTAATTAAAATGAAAACGGGTTGTGATTTTTTCACAGTGATAAATAATGGATTCTCTTTCTATTCCTGGGAAAAGTTTGCAGAATCAAGATTTAAAGAATACGTCCGCCCATTCAAGACATCATTATCATGATTCCTATAATTGCTTTGAAGATAGTTTAATGCATTTTAAATGTTTTAAAAATTGCTTATTAAATGCAGAATGTTTTATCATAGTTGTTGTTGTTGCCGATTCTTATCCCACTTGGTAGACATATAGACCAAGACCACGGACACGTAATTACTCATGGTTGAAGGGAAAGAATGCAGCATCTATTGAGATGGTGCACCCGTAGGTAGAAGTCTGACTTGGCTCAGTGACGATGACTTTTTTACGCGGTAGGGTTGTTAGCCCTAAGGCCATCGCTCTACAGTCATATTAGACCGATACCTACTACTTAAAGAGGATTCCGAATCACTACAAGCATCCATGACACCGCCGGGACTGTAACTTGTAACCTGTGGCACTGAGCACCAGAGTCTCGGCCATATACCCCCTAAAAACGTATTTAAAATGCATATAAAACTCATTTAAATTGTAGATGGCCAATTCGCTAGCGCTCTGGACCTTGGAACCTGCCGTGTCAATATGGGCAATATCTTTTTATAAATAATTTTTTTATTAAGATAATTTATGAATTGTACAATGCTTGTATAAAATTTTATGCTATATTTTGTGAGCTTCCCTTGGAAGGGAGTGTTTGTTGGTCTCTGCACCTGACCGGATGGGTATCCGATATGTCCAGCGGAATGACCCGTTTCCGGTGGGTGCACGTCATTTACCACAGCTGCGGATGAAGGGGATATCTCTAGAAAGTATTTTAATTGGCAGGGGTCATCAAACACTTCGTGCCAGATGGTCAAGAGATGAGCTCATCAAGATGGAGATTCGAATTTATGGACGGGGTGTGTCTGTCGAACGCAAGTAGACTCTGATATGATGTCGGTAACCGTGCCCCCCCCCTCAATGAAAATGCACTATAAAATGGAGATGGAATTAATAAGTTCTTCAAATTGATTACTTAAATAATTAAGTGAGATCTCACAAAAAAATAAATTATAGAAAAACAATATAAAAGTACGCATCAGAGAATTCATTTGATAATGAAATTCATTATTATAATTATACATTTTTTTTATGATAAAGTAATATTAATTTCCCGATTGTTATTATTTCGATATTTTATTTTCATGTATTTAATATAATGGTTTAATAAAATCTGTGAAATAGATTTAAAGAGCTGTCTCTTTAAAAGGAAAGTCATCTTTAATTAGAAAATTTAAACAAGTTAATTCAATCTAAAACTATACACAAATTAATCTATTTTTAATTACGGGAAGCCATTGTTTAAAACTGTCTTAAACCGGCGAGAATTGTTTAAAAAATTTTATTATTAAAGTAAAAAGAAAATCAAAAAATTATTTAACCAAGTCAGAAGAAAAGAATGATTAACATCAGAAACAGTTCAATTTTATTAACACGGAAATAATTTTTTTCAAACCGAAGATTAAAAAAAAAAAAATTAAGCTAATCTGAAATTTCAATGATAGAAGGGAAGATTTGTCTGAAAGACTAAAATGAAAACAGGTCCCGATTTTTTCGATAAATAATGGATTCTCTTTCTTTTCCTGAAATAGTTTGCGGAATCACGATTTAACAGATATGTCCGCCCATTCATTCCTCTTTTATTAACATTTCAATGAACATTTGAACGCAGAAAAAATAAAACCGAATTCAGAATTACCGCAAAAATAACGCTGTGATATATTTTTAACAATTTATGATTATCATGATTGTTTTGGAGATAGATTAGTATATTTTAAAAGTTAAGATTGCTTATTAAATGCAGAATTTTTTTATCATAGTTGCTTTTACTCATCTCCACTTTGTAGACATTTACACCAGGGGTAGCAAACGCACAGCCCGCGGGCCGCATGCTGCCAGCCTGCAACATTTTCCCGGGCCCGTGAGATGTATCACACTTTTACAAAATATATTTATTTCGTAATGGCCAAA
>BPLQ01010539.1:0-13230 GCA_021605075.1 Caerostris darwini | reverse complement strand
TATAATAAGATCAAGAGTTTTACACCAAAAAATTAGAATAGCTTATTTTTTTTTAAATATTAACTTTTTTTTAGTGCAAAAAGTAATTGTAGATTAAACGTTTTAGTTTTTCAAATATACACCATCCATTACATTTATTATCCTCCAAAAGTAAATTTGATTTTTTTATTTTCAAAAAGTTTTTATTCCCTTTATCTTTGCTAAGTCTGTGTATGTTTGAACACGTTTTTTAATAATGAAACATTAATGATTCTACTTTTTTACTCATTGAATAATTTAGGCAACTTGAAAAAAAGACTTGCTTTAATTAGTCTTGACTCTTTAATTGGCAAATATTGAATTTATTATACTTCAGCTAAGAAAAAAAGAAACTAAGAAATTTTAAGACTAAAATAATTGAACAACTTTAATTATAAGATTCTTTTTAATATCATATTATTTGATTAATTTCTTTTTTTCAGAATTTAAGAGCATTAATTACAGATATTACCTAGCATAATCACAAATATTTTCTAAACTATACCATTAAGTTGAAAATATAAGAATTAATCAATTGGAAAAATGGATCTTTAGTATCGATGCTCTACATAAAAATTCGAATTGCTTAGAATTTCTTATTCAGAATATTCTTTTTTCGAATTTTATTTCTCCCTTCTTTTGCTAAAAACATAACACCTTTCTATTTGGAATTCTACATCTTCTCACAGGTAGAAAAGCAAATCCACATTGTTGCCGAAATAGTTCTCCATACAATGAGGATGGTAAAACTCTTTCGAACAATTTTGAAATTTGAGGAATTTTTGCAGGTTAGCATTTTCGAGAGGAAAAAAGTTTGTAGCATATTAAAGAAATAGACTTCGATATCAGACATCAATTTCAAACTACAATGTTCGGAGTAGAATTTCATCGAAAAGGTTAACAAAATGGCAACAATTTTGCATGCAGTAATGGAAAACTTCATTGTAATGAAAAAATAAAAATTCTGTTATAAAAATATTTACTATTCTATGTACTAAAATGTTTTCTCTTTTTGAAATTTAAATAAAAATTTTATTTTGAGATAGAATGATGTTGTTTACCTGAAAGAAATTTCGTATTTTGGAAAATCACTAAAAATATATTTGAATATTATTATGGAATGACATTTCCATTATTTAAAAGAGCAGGTGTTTTTAACAAATTGTTGAATGAAATATTACAAAACATTCGATAAATAGTAAAAATAATTGATCACAGCATACATTCATTCCTTACTCATGCATAATTGATCACGGTATACATTCATTATCTCGCGTAGATCATAACATACATTCACTCATTATCCATGCATAATTGATCATAGCATACATTAATTCATTATTCATGCATAATTTTTCCATGCTATTTGATCATTACATTTTTCCTTATTCATGCATAATTGATCATAGCATACATTCATTATTCATGCATAATTTATCATAGCATACATTTATTCATTATTCATGCAAAATTGAATATAACGTACATCCATTCAATATCCGTCTATAATTGATCACACCATACATTCATTCATTATTCATGTATAATTGATAATACTATGAATCAATTCATTATTCATACATAATTGATCATAGCATACATTAATTCATGCATTCAAACGTACAAGCATTCAGAGATTTTTAAGGATGTTACAGTTTAATAAATCTGTAACATTTCTTAAAATAAAAATACTATTTTATGTGTAATTGAATGCCGAAATATTTGCCATTTTTAAATATTATTATTATCGTTTAATATTTCAAATTTATAATTCATTTAGCAGTTTCATTATAATGAAAGACCTCTCAGCAAATAAAGCACATAGTTCTTTAATGTATTCATTCATAATGGGCATACTTACACAACCATATTTTTTCATTAAAAATATATCTCCGACCCAAAGAAAGTTTTATTTCTAAAATATAATGGCGAATAGAAAAAATGGAAATAAAAACGTTTTCGCCATGATGAAAAGAAAAAAAACATAGGCAGAAAACTTAAAAGAAATGAAAAACGACAGCTAGAAACAATATTCTTATGAAAAAAAGGGGGAAAATTGAGTAAAGGCTTTACATTGGAAAGATATAACGTTAAAGATAAATATTAGCCCAATAAAGACAAATATTAAAATTTTCATAACAGGAAATTTACCATGTTCAATATTACTTACTTCGTTTCCAGTATTGCTTAGATATAACATCAGAAGCAATATATATTTTATTATGATGTGTTCTATCAGATGAAACAGCTTTTTTGAACAAAATATATTTATTTTGAGGATTAATTTCGTAGGAAAGAAACATTTTGTTGTTTACCGTTTAAAATAAATTATAACTATTAAATATGCCTTTTCCAAAGATTTAAATTTATAAAATATTATGTATGGAGATTAACGGTTAGCTACAAATATTTTTATATTTAAGAAGTAATAACATTATAAAATATGAATATCGTTTATTTTCTAATCGACGTTAACCTTTTATCGAAAATTAATCGTTTTAATTCTCCATTTTGTTTTCTTTTGAAAGATAAATTGAAACTGAATATCCTTTTTTTATTGGATTTAAACGATATAATTATATATTAAGAGCAATAACAATAATGATTTTTAGAAAATTAATTTATTTTAAAAACCTGTTTTTTTATTATAGTTTTTCAGAAAGCATAAAAACTAAAATAAATCGAAAATATATACGTAGATAAACAGTAAAGAAATCATTACGGGTGATTATCATTACTAGTGAATATTTTAATTTTTACAAATGAATAAGTAATTTTCATATCGAATTCATAATATGCTCGATTTTAATATTACTCTCTTTTTTTTTTAAATTTTTTCCCTGCTTCACTTATTTCTTTTATTACTTCATTAGCACACATTTGAAAGATCACATTTTCTTGCCACGATTATAAAAAATTATTGCTCGAAAACTACTAGACATGCATTTGGTTGAATACATTATAATTAATAATATAAAGTTTTTAATAAGATCATGAATTTTACTCTATGATAAAAGCTACTTCAGTACTTTTTAAAGTGCACCTCCTTGGTAACTGCAAGAATGTCAAAGATTTCGACATGTCGTCTGTAACAGTACACAGAAAATTATATCTTTGCCTCCAGATATTCAACATCAACGACTGGTTACAGATACTTCAGTAGATCTCAGCGTGTACTTCTTAGGTAACTAGATAGAACGTTGCAGAGTTCAACATCTCTGTAACAGAACACAGCAATTCTTAATCTAGCTTCCAGTTCTTCAATATCAACAACTGGTTCAAGTTACTTCAGTAGATTTTATCGTGTACCTCGGAGAATGTCAACGTGTTTACCATGTCGTCTGTAACAGTACACAGCAATTTTTATCCTAGACACCAGTTCTTTAATGTCAACAACTAGTTAAAATTACTTCAGTAGATTTCAACATGTACCTCCTTTATAACTGGGAGAACATCAAAGTTTTCAGCCTATCTTCTGTAACAGTACACAACAACTTTTATCGTAACCTGCAGTTCTTCAACGTCAACAACTGGTTAAAGTTACTTCAATAGATTTTATCGTGTACTTCTTGTTAACTCGGAAAATTCCAAAATGTTCAACATGTCGTCTGTAACAATACACATCAACTTTATCTTAGCTTCAGGAATTCGGACGGTGGCATGGTGTTTTTTAGTGGTTCAGAATCGACGTTGAACTGTAGGTCGTGGTCTATTTAACCTAAACATGTGCTGAAGATGACCGTAGAGTGACAAATCAAACCAAACCTAGCTTCCAGTTCTTCAAGGTCAACAACTGGTCAAAGTTACTTCAGTAAATTTCAACGTGTATCTACTTGGTAATTCGAATAAGGTCAAAGTGTTAAACATGTCATCTGTAACAGTGCACAGCAACTTTACCTAGCCTCCAGTTCTTCATTGTCAACAACTGCTTAAAGTTACTTCAGTAAATTTCAACGACTACAGCCTTGGTAATGCAGATGATGTCAAAATGTTTTAAATGTCGTCTGTAAGAGTACACAGCAACTTTAATCCTACCCTCCAGTTCTTTAACATCAACAATATATGAGACAAAGAATCTACCTTTATATAGCCCCAAACGGAAAAATCAAGAGGAGGAATATCAGGAAAATATTGTGTTGGTTGATTCTTTTCTATTCTTCTGCCCAAAGGTTTCTTGTCGAGTAACCAATGAAGTAAGGAAACCCAGTGAAGAGGTACTCCATCTTGCTCATAAATAATCCATGTTGAAATTCTAATAAATGAGATCTAAGTAAATTCTTGTTGGGTTTTTTTTTCTGCAGAGAAAAACGGATTGGTAACTTTGTATGTATTAAGCCTCACCGAACAACATGCATAATGCAAACATTTGACATGCATTAGGCCTCACTGAACATCTTGCATCATGCAAACATTTGACATGCATTAGGCCTCACTGAACATCTTGCATCATGCAAACATTTGACATGCATTAGGCCTCACTGAACATCTTGCATCATGCAAACATTTGACATGCATTAGGCCTCACTGAACATCTTGCATCATGCAAACATTTGACATGCATTAGGCCTCACTGAACATCTTGCATCATGCAAACATTTGACATGCATTAGACTTCACCGTATGTGAACTTTAATGTTATTTTCCACTACTTGTGATGGATTCTCCGATCCCCAGTTATAGCATTACGATTATTTACCTTTCTACAGACATGAAAGATTGATTCATAAGAAACACGAACGTAATTTAAATAATCATTTTCCACATCAATTCTGTTCAGATCTATAGCACAAAATAACTATTAGAAGTGAACTATCCAATCATACCAAAATTACACAATTATATTCAACTGTAATGGACAGGTATGTGCTACACGTTCGGCACCACATTCTAGTGTACAGGTTGGACAACCAGATTGTAATTGGGCTTGTTTGGGTTGAGAGACTTGAGGCGCAGGTTTGAGAATCACTGCTTTAGTGGCATTCGCACAAACACCATACACAAGCAATTAGAGTCATACACCATTTAACCCAATTAAAGACAGATAATTATAGGAAGGTTCTAGTCTCAGAGCTCTAGTTCATTAAGGACTCCAGTTCTAAGCCGAAAACCTGAAACTTGGCTATGCGCAGGTTGCGCGAATTATACTTCCTCTCCATGTGAGTATCTATAAGCCAACTAATACACTGAGCTGCGTTAAATATATTCCTATCTGTTGAGAGACAGTAGACCAACTAAACGTTTCTCAGCGGGACAATAGGTTTGCTCTCTACTTCCACTCGGATCAGTTGAAAACCAATCAGTTAATCAATCAGCAGTTGGTCGCGAAAATCTCGAGACTAACTGATGATTTTTCCTGAATGCCACAGGAAACGCGTTCTTGCCTGTATGTAGGGGGAAGTACGATTACACAACAGTTGTTTTGTAATACATTTTTATAATCATGGCAAAGGTTTTTACTTACAATGCATATAATTTTAATTTTTGCATGTTTTTTTTCGTCTACAGTATATTTAATGGCATTTTTTGCATTAATCAAAATTATCCTCAAGTAAGGATATTTTGCAAAATAGAATAAGCTTCCTTATTACAAAAACGCTTGTTGAGCAGAAAATGTAAAATAACATTAAAGTTTTAAAGAGAAAAATGTAATATAATTATACATTTGACAAATATTAAGTGTGAAGTTAGGATATCTAACCTTTTTTTTCTCCCTAATTTTTTAACATAAGAAACAAAAATGATAGTAATAATTTCAGGGCTATTTTATTAAATTACTTGAAAAGACACTAGGAAAGTTATCCCAGAAGGCGATATTATTACGTTATTTGGATATCATGATCTCCTATCAAATAATGGAGTTATTAAACTGTTTTTTTATCTTCCTTGTGCTTTCTTTCTTTAGTGAAAATAAAACAAAATGCAATAACCTGATTATTAGGTTATTTAATAATATTATCGATCACAGTTGAATAATAATTTTTTAACCTTTTTCTTTAAAAGATTACTTTTGATTATCAAATTTAAAAGCCATTATCTTTTTTTACCATTTAAAAGTTTTAAAATTCCTTTTAAGAATCGTTCGATACTGTGCAATGTATAAATATGGTTAAATTGTGGAATGTTTTATAGTTGTAAAATACATAACATGTATGCATTAAAAATTGTGAAAAGCATGCGAAATTAGTTCTTGATCTTATTAAAAATTAAATATTCGTTTTGATATTAAAAAATTTCTTTTCTCTAAAGAATCAAACTTTTTTTAATGTTTCAATAAGTTTTGGTGACTACTGATAAAAAACCAGTTAACATCAGAAAAATAATCAAAAAAACCAAAAAGATTTGTTTAACTGACTTAATTTAATTATAAAAATTTATCTTTTAGATACAGAATGCTATATTAATTTGGGAAATAATTCAATTTTATCGAATTTTCAATTTTTCGAATTATTCAATTTTTTTCAAATCATTCAATTTTATCGATAATTTTTGAAAAAAAAGAAAGAAATATTAAAGAATTTATGTAGTTTTGATGAAGATTTAACATAGTAATTGTTATATATTCAATGCATCTCATCATTTTTTTTATATTTTTGCATTCAATGGTAAAAGTTTGAATTTCTTTAGAAACTGATAGATAAAATAGCTATCATATAAAAAATGACAGTCTACTTTCTGTGAAGTAATGTTAAAAAACAGGTGTAATACTGTGCGAAGTAAAATGATATTTTTTTGAAAATAGCATAATAAATAAATTTTTAAACTATCTTATCAGGGGAATATCAGAACTCCAACAACGTAATACTAAAAATGATGGACATTTCGATATAAAAAATTTAATACGTATTTTTAAACTTTCTTAACTAAAGCCTTCTGAAATTTTTTTTCAATTTTTTAGGTACAAATAACTATACAAAATATTTTTTTTTCCCTTTAGATTTTTTTTTTTTTTTTTTGACATATTCAGATTTTTTGCTTCTTCAGAATCACCATTATATTTTGAAAATGAAATAAAATAAAATAAAACTTTTACGATTTTTAAACATAAATATTTTTTTACGTTTACATAACGAATATTACTGTAAACCGTAATTATAAGTAGAAAAAAAAACCCTGATATTTACGAATAAACTGAAACTTTTATTTGAATATTTGTTCATATAAATGAGTGATAGACATAACTATTAAATAGAACTTTTCTTTGCATATTCAAGTGTTACTAATAAATAGTTTATTGTGTGTCTATAAATTGAATATTATAATTTGGAAGGTCAATTAGTCAATATACAAATTGGTGGGAGGGGATATTATAACTGGGAAGGTCAATTGATAAATATGTAAATTGGTAGGATATTATAAATGTGAAAGTCAATTGGTCAATACGCAAATTCGGGGATTATTATACTTGGGAAGGTCTATTGGTCAATATACAAATTTTATTGGAGGGATATTATAATTGGGAAGGTCAATTGGTTGGGTAAATTGGGAGGATATTATAAATGAGAAGAAGGTCAATTGATCAGGGATATTATAATTGGGGCCAATTGGTTAGTATGTTATTGGAGGTTATTATAACTGGGAAGGTAAGTTGGTCAATATACAGATTGCGGGGATATCATGATTGGGAACGTCAATTATTCAATATATAATTGGAAAAGTCAATTGATCAATGGACAAATTGGGGAACATATCATAATTGGGAAAGTCAATAGATCAATATACAAATTTAAGGGATATCATAATTGGAAAGGGCAATTTGCCAATATACCAATTAGGAAACTTATCCTAATTGTGAACGTCATTTGGTCAATATGCAAATTGGGGAAATGTCATAATTGGGAAGATTAATTTAATATACAAATTGAGGGGAGGAATATTATAATTGGGAAGGTCAATTGATCAGTTTACAAATTAGGGAACATATCACAATTGGGAATATCAATTGGCCAATATAGATATCGGGGAACCTATTTTAATTGAGAGCATATCTTAATTTTATATCTGATAATAACAAAATTGTTATTATCAACTATAATATTGTAATAAGTTCCGCAAAGAAAGAAGAATAAATGTAAACTGCTATGAAAGGATTTAATCTAAAAAATGTACCTTTCGAGGACTAAAAATTTTGTTATTAAAAAAAAAAGTTTAACAGTATTTAAAAAAGAAATGGAGAAAACATCTATATTAAACATTATGTATGCTATTATGAAATACAGTTATTCCTGTAAAGAAGCTACTGAATTTTGGAAAATCTCAACTATCACGTCAATGCATTCAGATTTAATGCAATATTTTAATAGTCGGAAAATATTTCAAGAAATTTATCAAATAAATAAATAAATTCACTATATTCACTCTTTTTATGTTAAAATTTTTAAATGTAAATTTATTATTCTTACAAATATACGTTTTTATAAAAAGAAATAGAGTTTATTTGTTTGTATTTGAAATTTTAGAACAAATGTTTTTTTTTTACCTAAGAAATCATCAAAAAACAATCCTATTTGTTCAAGAACGGTGAATATTTTAGTTAGCATTACTTTTATGTCTTTGGGTAGAATTTCGATTTTATTATTTTAATATGTCTAGTCTGAAAAATATTACAATTTGTTTTTCTAGTTTATGAAATCTTGCATTGAAAATTGAAGTACAAAATGCATGTCTGTGATCGAAGACTATTTCTTTAATATGCTGACAACTTTATTTTTTCTCCATCGAGAAAGCGAACACGCATGAATGCCTCAAATTTCAATTTTGTTCGGAAGAATTTAACCATCGCGACTTTATTATAAAAGAATTTTGGCAACAATGTCGATTCCCCCTTCAGGAGAAAAAAAAAAAAGAAGTTTGTGCTCTAAAAAAGAGATTGCGTTTGAAAATAAATGGAAATTCTAAAATTCAAGTAGTTGTGGTTTTATAAAGTATTCTAATCTAAATAAATCGTTCGTACATTATATTAAATTTTAATTTAAAATTCTGTCACTTATATTGAATTAATGAAATAATATTTTAAAAATAAATTAATGTATCATGATTATGAATATGAATATAAATACACTTTATTAAATGTATTTTAATCCAGAGAATATTCGAATTAACTTGACATTTTCATAAAGTTACTTCAAAACCGTGGCTCTTAATTACTTAAGTTTAAGTACGTTTTCTTTATTGAAAAGCTTTAATATTTGCCAATGTAAGAGAGAAATAATTTAAAAATTCTTAATTATGTGAATAATTTTTATAGTTTTCTGAAATATTTAATAAGAAACAGGATAATTACTGCCACATCTTTAAAAATATATTTTAGAAAAACTAAATTAAATTCTAAATAAATGAAAAACTTCAAAATATAGTCATAGAGATAAAATAAACCTAGATATTAAAAATTAAATCAAAATGTACATTCATAAGCAAATTATTTTTTTTTTTTCACGTAATTTTCACAATTTATGATTTTAAAAATTAACAAAAAGAAACAATATTAAAATCTAAGAAAACATATTGTTTGTTCCTCCCAAACATGGAAAGAAATTCAGCTTATTAATTTTGTCTTGCTAAACCCCTGTCTCTTTGGAATGCAAACAAAAGCATGGAAAAGCATACGAGAATATAATTATTTGCTTCCAGGAAATTTGTGAGATACTGATATTTCACATAATGTCAAATTCTTTCTGTACTTGTACTATAGTGAATTTTCTCCCATTGAAATTTGTTTTACATATTATATAAACAATCACAAAAATTAATATATAGATCCGTTTTTAATATAAATTTTATAAAATTTGCTCCAGTTTATGATTTTTAACTGAAAAATTAAAAGCTCTGGCTAAAGTTTCCCCGAAAAGTTTTTTACTTTAAAATGTAAAAACATTTTTTTTCTCATTCAGTTAAAAGTTCAAAAAACTTCTAAGTGAAATATCAGAATTATATTTTAATTTAACGATTTTTAACGCATGTCTCCTCTTATGTTCTAATTTTTCATCTCACTGGCTATGTGTTAAAAAGCTTTAATGGTACTTGTGATAAATCTTGAATCTGCTACCTTACTACCGCGCTGTTGTAGGGAATGTCCTAAAAGGAAAATGGAAAAACTACATCGCTTATATCAGCATTGCTCTTTAAATGCAGTGAAAGAGGTATAATGACTTTTAAGAGTTTGCTCGGAATAATTGTCCAACATTTCCTTCACATCATATCTATAATCAGAAGACGATGGTTATGAGACATTCTACCGTAAACTAGCGAAACAATCTCAAGTATAGTACATCCCAAAAATTGTTTCTGTAACACATTCCACAAATTCGAAATTACACTAACTTGCAAATTCTACTATTTGACCTAGTTACAGAAGTTTTCAAAGAAAGAAAAATTAGCAAGAGATACATTAAAAATATTTATATGCAAGTGAAATATATAAAAATGTAAAAGGTGTAGTGGCGTTTAAAAGGACTTGGAGTAACCTAGTCGGTATAGCGTAGGCTCCTCGACAAAACTGATTATATCTTAAACTTTCCATGTGATATCGAAATTGAAATATTTCAAAACCAAGCATGGTCATGATAAAATATTGTGTTGGAAAGATCGAAAATAGCGCTGGAACTGAAAGATTTCAAGTTGTTTCAAATGATTGCGGGAAAACTTGAATGGAAAGCAGCAAAATGTTGTGGTGCTTCTGGGCAACGGCTATTTAAAATATGGCCATCTTATTCAACTTTTAAATTAAAAAATGCCAGATATTTATCGACTTCTATATTAACCAGTCTTTAATTTTTAAATTCAAAAACCATTATTTTAGAAAAGAATCTGAAGAATTATTTCGGAATAAAAGAAAATTATGTCTGGTTTGACGGATGGTTTCTACCTGTGTGATGCATTGCTTCCGACTGAATTGTCTACTCAGCAGTTCTTTGCATTTTAATGGGCAGCGAAAGTTACGCAGCTTGGAGAGTTTCCGATGTTAAAACTTCATCGTAGAGAAGGAGGGAGAGGTTCGCTCGATAAAAAGCTTATTGAGATTCCAGGCTGGGGCCCTGCTGCTAGAGCGCTGTTTTGTTTTATGTAGACATCAGCCACGTTTTAACATCTTGGTTTTGGAAGATAAATTTTGGCAACGGCCTCTTTCACCGTACTGGCTTTATTTTTTTATGACAGCATCCAATTTCGGAACGCTCTCGTAAAATATATTTCCAGGGAATCTTGGAGAAGATTTTGTTTTTGTCTTGTGTTGGATTGTATCTTCAGTTTATTAAAATTTAACTTAATTCCGGAGTTTCTCTTTAGTGTTTATTTTTTCCGTTCTTTTTCGAAGAACGTAAATTTGATTTAGAGTTTTTGTTCTACTCGAAAATAGAGCAATAAACAGTGAATTATATCTATATTTATATATTTCTCTTGTTTACAAATGAAGTATTTTAAATTGTTTTTGTTAAGGGTGTATATAATATAAATAAATAATTTTAATTTGTGTTACGTTATTTTTAAATCCGAAAACAATTTTCGGACACCCTATCAGAAAAAAAGAAGGAAAAAAAAAGCGGTCAGACTGAGACGCTTGTAATGAAAACGACTGTCCGCTTATAAGCTCCAGCCTGGATGTTGCTTTAGTTTCGTCGTAGCTTGTCCTGCTTCAAACACTGCTTTCTTAGTTATGAAACTACACTGGCTGTCTACAAAATTATTTATTTTTTATTTATAAATAGAGGCTAGGTACATTTAAATGCATTGATTTATGAGTGGCTCACTTACTCAAAAACTTAACCATCATATGTAAAAACCTTTAAATACACACATAAAATAGGAAACATTTAAAAGTCTGTTAAAGCATTCAAGATCACTAATGATACTGAGGATTTCTATTTCGCTGAAATTTCATCTTGCCATTTGTTACAATGAATCATTTCCGTTTCTTGTCAGTTAAGCCAGATCCACTGAGTACATATATCATTCCAGAAGCAAAAATTGCGATGTTTTCCCTATCGACGAGATTCTTGTGTGTTCCGAGTCCATTTGTTGGGGTCTGTGATGCCCTCTTACTTGGATAACGACGTAAGTGGGCGAGTGTGCCTTGAATAATGATGGAATTTGCTTCTTTGTTTGGTGGAGGTGGGAGTGGTTCCCTCCAACTAGGATCAAATAAGTAAAGGGTTCTCAAACAGTACGGACAATGAGTAACTGATTGTCAGGGAGCTGTGAGAATAATTTATTTGTATTATTCTGTTACAATCCATAAGAGTTCCTCACATGTTTATTTATTAAATAAATTAACTAATTTTAATGAATTATGAGTTACTGAAACACAGCTATTGTTTTTAAAATTAATAACAGAATTTAAATAACAACAATTACCGCTGAATTCCAATTCAAACAATACATTTTTTAAATCGAAACGTAATTAAAAAGGATGGCATTTAATTGCTATTAAAAATGAGTAATTTTTCAATTGATTAATGAAATTAATACAAATAAATACTTATTTGAACTTAAGTAGACGCTTCCAATGAATTCGAACCTGAATCCTTTCACATTCTAACTAAGCACGTTTATTCTAATTGACAGTAAAAGAAAAAACAATTTATGAAACAGTTATATTTGATTGACAACATCAAGAGAAAAAAATGGAATGAAAAAGTTTCATTATTGGTCTCTGATTTGAACAGAACTACTGTTGCGTTACATAAAAGAAAGAATATCTTAACTTAATGACTCCGCATAGCCAGAATTTTGCATCTTAATTATTTATTGATTTATTAAAATTATTGTATATGATCGAAACTGCCCAATTCATAGACCAATAACACATGCGCAAGAAGCTACTGGTTGAAATTAGCTGCGATATAAATTACAGTGATTGCTTTTAGAAATGAGAAGACCAGATGATGTTGTTGGCCACATTCGGATTTCATTCGTATGGCATGCCAATATTTGGCAGTTATACGTAAAAGGTAACGGCCTTTCCTCATCAACCATTAGTGACTTTCAGCAACAAACATAAGTTTAATAATAAAAAAAGGAATGTCTGAAATTTGTTGTTCACCATAATTAGATATCATAAATCGTATGATAATGAATATTATCATATTATTTAAGCGAATAGTTAAGCAAGCATGAATCACACATTTATTCTTTTACAAGCTGAACTTTACTGTTTACTATTTAATATCTTTCCCATCCTGCCATTTTTTAAAATTATATTTGACTTCAACACTGCATTTT